>JAWWLV010000045.1:595794-605965 GCA_035041135.1 Platyrinchus mystaceus
AGGTGTCCCAGGTGCCACCCACGGGCCCGGCCAGGGCCAGCAGGACCAGGAGCCACAGCCAAGCCATGGGTGGCAGCGCACGTGGCAGTGCCAGGACCGAGGGGTCTTCATGGTGTCCCCAGGCCGGGGCTGATGTCACAGAGGGATGGGTTCTGTGGGCTGGGCATGGTGGCCTCGGGATGGGGGGAGAGAGGCAGCATCGAGTCATAGAACCATGGAATGGTTTGGGCTGGAAAGGACATCAAGAACCACCCAGTGCCACCCCTGCCATGGTGGTAGGGACACCTTCCACTAGCCCAGGTGGCTCCAACCTGGCCTTGAACTGGTGGCACCTCAAAATTGAATGTGGGGATTGACGTCTCCATTATATAATTAATCATTAGTGCTCTTGTTGCTTCATTAGTTGTAATTTGGAATAACTAATGATATTCAATATCTATTTGCTTTGCTGGTAGTAACCTCATAGTAGCTCATAGTAGCTTCTACTACCCTCTGGCTTAACTCAAATAGTAATTTATAGGGATTTGTAATAAAGAAATTACAGATTATTAATAGTCATGTTTTATAATTAACAATGTGTATTTTTACTATTGGTCTTATTACTTACATTGTTACTGTTAGTATGTGTTGTTGCCATGAGCATCACAGTATTAACGACCACTGATATTAATGCAACACTCTATTAGCACGACAATATGTATAGTTATGTATATAATTTATTAATATTGATATGTATTATTAATAACAATTTGTGTTGTAATATTACTGTAGTCTTATTACTCACAATGTATTACTATTAGTTTGTATTATCATTAATATTGCTATTTTAATTACTACTGGTGTTACTACATTAGGATTACTAATGGTAATCTTCATTCCTACTATTAGTCTGTATTCTTATTATTAGTTAGTGTTATTACCACTACTATCACTGTATTAATTACCACTGTTAATACTACTCTGTGATTATTAGTAACAATAATCTACTAATAAACTAATAATCTGTAATTTTTACTTATACTTCTAGCTTGTGTTAGTACCACTGATATTATTGGTAGTGATTGCCAGTGCTGATAGTGTTTTATTCTACGGTGGCAGAAGACAATAATGGTCACTAATAGCAAAAGTAATTTATGGGAACAGTAATTTATAATCATTTTAATAAGTTCATGGAAACAAAGGCACCAATCCTTTGTGCCCGGTGGGTTCCACAACTCTGGAGCTGAACCCCTGGCAATGAAGAAGGGCTCAAAAAACAAAGTCACTGTCTACTCAAAATGAGATAAAATTTCTTTATTCAATTTTAAATCCATTATAGTATATATACTCATATATTATATGATATTACATACTATTATATGGTATTGTATCATATCATACTATATAATTTCATGTTAATAGAGATGTGGTGTGTAATAAAAAATGTAAATATTATCTATTTCTGCATCTAATATAAAAGATATAATTATTGCCTATTTTTGTGAGTGTCGTGTATATTTATGTCACTGCTGGAATTATGCATTGACAAGTAATGTACATATATTTGCTTTATTCTTGTAATCTATATATTATTGCTTTCCTAGTGATAGTTTTGTTGTGACTTGTAGCAGACAGAAAGGGGTCTAACAGTGTTCTGTTCTAGTCTAATTCCATTACATTATCAAATTATACCATTATTATCATGTCATATGATTTTATGTTAAGATCCACCTTCTATATAATATTGTATGTGATATAAAACATGATTATTCTGTATATAACTGAAAATGATGGAATTATTACCCGTTTGGGGTGTGATGTAAAACATTACACATAGTTTTAACATAACAAAACATAAACACACAATATATTGCATTTATGCCTTATGTATTAATAAAAATACGATTGATCCTTCTCTTGTATTTCCTATACTTGCTCAGTCCCCTGCCCCTTAACCCCTTGACTTGGGCAGTGGGATCTGGGGCTGGGTGGTGGCTCTTTGGTGGCACCTCAGTAACCCTAAAAGCATGAAGGGGGTTTTTGGTTTTGGTTCCTCTGTCCGAAGCTTCCTCCAGGAAGGGCTGTGCCGGCACCAGCAGCTGCTTCCTGGGGATTTCCAGCCGTCATGAGCCCTGGAAGAGAAGAGAGGATGAGCCCTAGAAGAGAAATAATATAAAATGTAATAATAATAATAATAATAAATTAAATAATAACTGCGGGATGGAGCTTCCCCGAAGCAAAAGGACCCGGTGCCACAGTGATGGGACAAGGTGACAGCTCTTGTCTCTGCCCACACTAGCCAAGAAAACTGAAACGTGGTGCAAAAAAATAGGGCAAAACCCAGAAAAAAAAAAAAAAAAAGGGATTTTTGGATCCTGTTTGGGAAGGGACTCACTGCTTCCTTGCATCCCGGGATCCACCGGAGCTTCCCAGTTTTAGTAGCAGAGAGATTTGATGGGTCTGGGGCTCCCACTTCCCCGTGTCAGAGAGGTCACCGGGGATGCAGTGTCAGCACTGAAGGTTTTTGGGACTGATTTCAGCAAATTTGTGTCGGAGCCTCGCCCACGTCCTTTCCCGAAAACCCCGCATCACCTCGGCTGGTCACGCTCAGGGACGAGGGCTCTCCCGTGTCCCTGCGAGGGCGAGAGAAATCAGTGATTAATTACAATTACGAGGCCACAATTCCACATGCCCTGCCGGGGGCGGGGTTCTCCGCGGCGGGGGCCGCACCGCCGGTTTCGGGGGAGGCGGGATGATCCCGGTGGGATCGGGATCGGGATCGGGATCGGGATCGGGATCGGGATCGGGAGCGCGCCCGGGATGCGCTGGCCCCTTAAGGCGCGGACAGGTGCGGCGGCGGCTGAGTGACGGGGCGGGCGGCCAATGGAAAGGCAGAGCGCGGGCGGACGGGCCAATGAGAGGGCGGGAAGGGGAGGGGGCGGGGCGTGGGTCGGCGGCTCCCGCGGCGGGGGCGAAGCGGGGCCGGAGGGGACGGGAAGGGACGGGGACGGGACGGGGACGGGACGGGACGGGACGGGGACGGGACGGGGACGGGACGGGGACGGGGCGGCCCCGCTCGGCTCCGCTGGGCCCCGCTCGGCCATGGCGAGGCGGGCGGCGGTCCCCGCCAGGCCCCTGGGGGATGATTTCTCCTTCGTGAGCCCGGTGGTGAAGTACGTGCTCTTCTTCTTCAACCTGCTCTTCTGGGTGAGTGCGAGCGGGGGCACCGGGACCCTGGAACTGTCCCCGCCCCTGGACCCTATTGGGACACCCCATCCTCGGGACACCACTGTCACCCCCGCCCCGTTCCCGAGGGGTCCTCGGGCACTGGGGCTGTCCGCATTCCTGGACCTAATTGCGACCACCCCATCCCCGAGACCCCTGGATCCCCCCATTCCCGGGAACCCACCGTGACCCCCCACTCCCGAGGGACTCCCGGACCCCGGGGCTGTCCCCATCCCTGGACCCCACTGGGACCCCCCCCAATCCCCGGGGACCCACCTTGACCCCCCATTCCCGAGAGACTCCCGGCCCCTGGAACTGTCCCCACCCCTGGACCCTGTTAGGACCCCCCCAATCCCCAGGGACCCACCAGGACACCCCATCCCCGGGACCCCATCGGAGACCCCCCTGGGACCGCCCCCATCCCTGGACCTAATTGGGACCCCCCCTCATCCCCGGGATCCCCAGACCACCCCCTATGCTCAGGACCCCACTGGGAACCCCCGACTCTGGGGCTGTCCCCATCCCTGAACCCCATGGGGAGCCACTATCCTCGGGATTCCTGGCCCCCCACCCCTGGACCCCACTGGGACCCCCATTCCTGGACTCCCCTCCATCCCTGGGACCCCACCAAGGACTCCCAGACCCTGGGACTCTCCCCACCTCCAGGATGCCACTGGGACCCCTGCACCCCATCAACCCCAGGACCAATGGGACACCCCCTTATTGCTGGGAGGTGGCGGATTCCCACATTTCCCAAGGGATTTTGGGGTCTTTTGGGCTCCCACCATCTCACCGGGACCCATCCTGGCCCCAGCCCACACCAGGGACACCTGACGTGTGGAAGCCACATGGATTTCCATGTTTTGAGGCTTTTGTGTTTTGTTTTGGTGTTTTTTTGTTTTTTAAATATTTTTGAAATTCTTTTATGTTTTGAGGATTTTTTTTTAATGTTTTGAGAATTTTTTTGTGCTTGGGTTTTGTTTCTTTTTTTTTTAAGTTTTGAGGACTTTTTTACTGCTGGGGGGGATTATTTGTTTGTTTGTTTGTTTGTTTGTTTGTTTGGGGGGCTTTTTTTTCTGCTTTTGCGGGGTGTTTTTGGGCGGCTGGTGTTTTTTCGGAGGGTTGTTTCCGTGTTCGCCGTCGCGTTCTTGAGGAAGTCTCTCGCTGCCGATAAACCACATCCCTGTGTCCAGTCACCCGCAGCAGAACAGGGCTGGTGTGGACAGAGGTGGCCTCCCAGGGGGTGGGAACAGAGGTGGCCTCCCAGGAGGTGGGGACAGGTGTGACCTCGCAGGGGGTGGGGACGTGGTGGGCACCGTGTCCATCGAGGGGAAACTGAGGCAGCAGGTCCGGCTCCGGTTCCCCATTCGCAGCCCTGACTCTGTGGGTGCTGCAGCCGGGCCCCTGCGTGTGGGATGGGGGTGGTGGTGCCTGGGGGGGCTCACAAACGCCCCCATCCCGCTCTGCAGATGATCTCCATGGTGATGGTGGCCGTGGGGGTCTATGCCCGGCTGCTGAAGCACGCAGGTGAGGTTGGGGGGCTGCTTACCCGGGCTGATCCCGAGCCAGCACCACGGTGGGGGATGCCCCATCGCTGGGGGACCCCGGGGAGCTCGGGGGGGGCTGCCAGTGACAGCTCATCACGGCAGAAGCAGCCATGGCCTGCCTGGCGGTGGACCCCGCCATCCTCCTCGTCGTGGTCGGCGTCCTCACCTTCCTCATCACCTTCTGCGGCTGCGTCGGCTCCTTGCGGGAGAACATCTGCCTGCTGCAGACGGTGAGGCCCTGGGGATGGGGGGCCCTCCTGGGGGACCCTCCCTGGGGGGATCTCGGCATCCCTCTCCTGCTCCCCTCACCGTCACACTCCTCTCTCCCGCAGTTCTCCGTCTGCCTGACCGTCGTGTTCCTCCTGCAGCTGGTGGCCGGCGTGCTGGGCTTCGTCTTCTCCGACAGGGTGCCGTGGCGGGGAACAGTGGGAGGGCTGGGTGACCCCAGTCCTGTCCTGCTGGGTGACAACCCCGCTGGTGTCCCCCCTGTCCACCCTGCAAGCGCGTGGGAAGGTCAGCGAGATCATCAACGGGGCCATCGTGCACTACCGGGATGACCTGGACCTGCAGAACCTCATCGACTTCGGGCAGAAGGAGGTGAGGCGGCTCTGGGGTTTTCCTCTGACCAACGAGGGCGTGTCCCCACTCCTGGGTCAGGCCTAAAACCGTGGGGTGGGACGGGCTGGGGACGGCTGGTGGCTCCTCCATGAGGATTTGATATTCATGGTGATGCTGGTCAGGCAGGTTGGGGAGAGCAGGACGAAAAGGGGGGGTGGGGGGAAGGAAACACCCCTCGGTGTGCTGTCCCCCCTCCGGCACTGTCCCCGTCCCTGCTGAGCGCTCCGTGCCCTTCCCGCAGTTCAGCTGCTGCGGGGGTGTGTCCTACAAGGACTGGTCCCAGAACATGTACTTCAACTGCACCGCCACCAACCCCAGCCGGGAGCGCTGCTCCGTCCCCTTCTCCTGCTGCCTGCACGACGCCAACCAGGTGAGTCCTGGGGGGAACCACCCACTCTGTGCCTCTTCCCCTGCCATCCCCTGGGGCTGCTCTGAGCCTGGAGCCCCTTCCCAAGGAGAGGGAATGCACTGATGGCAATGGATGGACCCCCATCCCACCCCCTGGGTTTGGGTCCCTGATTCCACTCTCTGGGTTTGGGGACTCCCGGGTGAGGTTACTGTGGTGAGGTGGTGGTGAATTCCCCCCCTGCTGCCCCCAGGGATTGTCCCTTTTTGGAGCTGGGAGTGTTCAGGGAGCCTGGCTCTGGAGGGATGGGGTGGGAACACCTGAGGAAGGGACACCCCGCTTGACACCAAGGTGAGGGCAGAGCTCCTGGTCACCCCACAGCTGCCCCCCAAGAGCAGGGACCCCGGTGTGAGCTGTCCCCAACCCCTCTGTGCCCTGTCCTCCCTCTCAGACCGTCATCAACACCATGTGTGGCCACGGGATGCAGGACAAGGGCTACCTGGAGGCCAGTGCCTTCATCTACACCAACGGCTGCATCGACAAACTGGTCAACTGGATCCACAGCAACTTGTTCCTGCTGGGGGGCATCACCCTGGGGCTGGCCCTCCCCCAGGTACGGGGGTCCCCGGGGACTGGGGGGGAGAAGGGTCCGTCCCACAGCTCTGCTTTGTGCTCCATCTCGTTTGGGAGTTGCCTTAAGGGTGTGGTTAACTGCAACCCAGGGGGATGTCTGGGCAGGATTTGGGGTGTGGGAGCAGTGCAAATGTCGGGCACGGGGGGCACGGGGTGACAGTGCCTGGTGTCCCTCAGCACCTCCCTCTCCCGTTCCTGTTTTTCTCTCTCTCTCCTTCCTCTTTTTCTCTGTCTCCCCTTCCCCTTTCTCTCTCTTTCCCCTTAATCTTCTCTTTTCCATCTCTCCTTCCTCTCCCCCTTCCCCTCCTTCTCTTCCTTCCCCTCCCTCTTCCCTTCCCTCTCCCCCCTTCTCTTTGCCCTTCCCCTTTCCCTTCCTTCTCTCTCCTCCTCCTCCTCTCCCTCCCTCTCTCTCTCTCTATCCCCTCTTCTCCCTCCTCTTTCCCCTCTCCCTCTCCTCCCTCCTCTCCAGCTCGTGGGCATCATCCTGGCTCAGCTCCTCATCAACCAGATCCGAGACCAGATCAAGCTGCAGCTCTACAACCAGCAGCACCGGGCAGACCCCTGGTACTGAGCCGGCGTCCGTCCGTCCCACGGCACAGCGGCGGCTCCCGGCACCTCAACAGCCATTTTCCCAACTCTGGATCCACGGGAAGAGCTGAGGGGGCCTTGCTGCAGGAGGGGGAGGTAGGAGCAGGCTGTGGATCCGTGGTGGCCGCTGTGCTGCGCAGAGGGACACGCAGGGACACTGGAGACTCGGTGCCTTTGGCAGCCAGTGCCGGGCTCGGCCGGGACGTGCCGAGCTGCTGTGCCCTGTTTTGGGGCCTGGCCCGGCCCCAGAACCACTGTCTGTCTGTCTGTCTATCTATCTGTCTGTCCTGCTGGTGCACAGGTCGTGCACAAAGTTTGCACTGGGATGTGCTTCCCATCTCCGTGCGTGCTGGAGGTGGGCATTTGTCTGTCTGTCTGTCTGTCTGTCCGTGCACCGAGCTGCCTTCGCCCAAGGTGGGCTCCAGAACTGGGCACATTCCCATCGCCAGGTGCCACCAACCCTGAGGGCTCTGTCTCAGTGTCCTGGACAGGGCTGGAAGGACGAGCGCTCGGCACAGGAGGGCTGATCCATGGGTGCTTCCTCAGCCGAGGGTGGGGTCCCGTCTGTGCCTGGGGTGCTGAGCCCCTCCATGGGGTGCTGAGCCCCTCCATAGGGTGCTGAGCCCCTCCATAGGGAGCTGGGCCCATCCATAGCGTGCTGAGCCCCTCCTTAGGGAGCTGGGCCCCTCCACAGGGTGCTGGGCCCCTCCATAGGGTGCTGGGCCCCTCCACAGGGTGCTGAGCCCCTCCACAGGGTGCTGGGCCCCTCCATAGGGTGCTGAGCCCCTCCACAGGGTGCTGAACCCTCCTTAGGGAGCTGGGCCCCTCCACAGGGTGCTGAGCCCCTCCATAGGGTGCTGGGCCCCTCTATACTGTGCTGGGCCCCTCCACAGGGAGCTGGGCCTCTCCATAGGGAGCTGGGTCCCTCCACAGGGTGTTGCGCCTCTCCACAGGGTGCTGAGCCCATCCATAGCATGCTGGGCCTCTCCATAGGGAGCTGGGCCGCTCCATAGGGAGCTGGGCCGCTCCACAGGGTGCTGAGCCCGTCCTTAGGGAGCTGGGCCCATCCACAGGGTGCTGAGCCCCTCCATAGGGTGCTGGGCCCCTCTATACTGTGCTGGGCCTCTCCATAGGGAGCTGAGCCCCTCCACAGGGTGCTGAGCCCCTCCACAGGGAGCTGGGCCCCTCCACAGGGAGCTGAGCCCCTCCACAGGGAGCTGGGCCCCGCACGGAGTCAGTGCCAGGCTGTGAAGTTCCTTTGGCTTTCATGGAGAATAAAGAGACGAGTCCGGACGCTCCAAACTCTTCCCGGCTGCGCGGGGGCTGCTGGATCGGGGCGGGGGGACACCCTGGATGGGGACAGGGGAAGGCCACCCCCACCCCATGCCCCTATCCCGGGCCACATCCCGCATGTCCGTCCCGAAACGGGGAAGGGGAAGGGGGCGAGGGGCAGCAGAGCCTGCGGGAAGCGGAGCAGCGGCTCCCCCTCTTCCCCTCCGCCGCGTTCCGGAGCTGTCGCAAACCGTGGGTGGAGTTTTTTGGGATTCCTTTTTTTTTTTTTTTTTTCCCTTCTAATTTTCCCTTCTGCTCAGGCTGGGTGGTCCCTCCCGCGGAGGGAGTCGGGATGCGGCCCGGCTCCAGCTCTTTGTGTGCGGCCGGCAGGCACCGGCGGCTCTCCCAAAAAAAAAACACCCTACGCCGTTCTCTTCCCCAAAAATCCACCTCGTGCCCCCCTCCAAAAGGGGTTTTTTTACCCAAAAAACCCTCACTTCTCCCCCCAAAAGCGATTGTTCCTCTGAGGAACGACACCTCCCCATGAAAAAAAGTGATTTCTCCCCACGCAAAAGTGACTTTTCTCCCTAAAACTTCCCCCCCCCCAAGAGCTAATTCTCCCCCAAAAAAGCGAGTTTATTCCAAAAAGTAGCTGCTCTCCAAAAAACTGGCTTATGACCCCCAAAAAACTATCTGTTCTCCCCCTCAAAAACGCTGTCTTTTCTCCCCAAAAAAGCAACTTTTCTCCCCCCAAAAGGGACTTCTGACCCCAAAAAGTGACTTTTCTCTCTAAGAAAGTGTCTTTTGTCATCCCCAAAGTGACTTTGCCCCAAAAAAGTAACTTTCCCCCCATAAAAAGGAACTTTCCTCTGCAAAAATCAACTTTACTTCCCCAAAAACTGGCTTTTCTCTCCCAAAAGTGGCTTTTACCCCAAAAATGTAGCTTTCCCATCAAACAAGTAAGTTTTCTCCCAGCAAAAGTGTCTTTTGTTCTCTAAAAGGGACTTTTACCCCCCCAAAAGTACCTTTCCCCTCAAAAAAGTGACTTTTCCCCCCCCAAAAGTGACTTTTATCCCCAAATGGAAACTTTTCTCTCCCAGTCAAGTGTCTTTTGTCCCCCTAAAACCAACTTTTCTCCTCCCAAAAGAGAACTCACAAGAAGGATCTCTTTCCTCACTTTTTAGTGACTTTTTCCTCACAAAAAGTGACTTTTTCCTCACAAGAAGGAACTTTTTTCTTCCATGAAGGAACTTTAACTGCCAGAAAGTAACTTTTTCCTCCCCCAAACTGACTTTTCTTTACAAAAACCCCCAACTCTTCCCTCACTTTTTGGTGACTTTTTCCTCACAGGCAGGAACTTTTTCCTCACAAAGGGAACACTTCCCTTACTAAAAAAAGGAACCTTTCCCTCACAAAAGTGATTATTTCTTCACAAAAAAGTGACTTTTTAACTCACGAAACTTTTTTTCTCACAAAAAGTGAGGTTTTCCTTTCAAGAGTGACTTTTCCTTTAAAAGGAATAACTTTTTCCTCATGTGAAAGGACTTTTTCTTCCCAAAAATCTCATATTTCCTCCACAAGTGTGAACTTTTTCCTCCCCAAGCGACTTTTCCCTGACAAAAAAAAAAAGCGACTTTTCCCTGACAAAAAAGCGACTTTTCCCTGACAAAAAAGTGACTTTTTCCTGACAAAAAGCGATTTTTTTTTTCTCCTCACAAAAGGCAACTCTCCCCTCACATTCGCCTCACTTTCTCCTTGCACAAAAAGCGACTTTCTCTTCGCGAAAACCGCGTTTCTCCTCCGCAAAAGCGACTCTTTTTTTTTTGTTGTTGTTGTTTTGTTTTGTTTTCTCCCAGGAACGAACTTTTCCCTCTCCCTGAGCGACTTTTTCCTCCCCAAAACCCCGCTTTGCCCGCGCGTTTTTCCTCCTCGAGCGTGACTTTGGGGGGGGGGGGGGGGGCGG
>JAWWLV010000045.1:653520-669453 GCA_035041135.1 Platyrinchus mystaceus
TGGGAGGGTGGGGAGGGGCTGGAATGGATTTCCCAGAGAAGCTGTGGCTGCCCCTGGATCCCTGGGAGTGTCCAAGGACAGGTGGAGCAACCTGGGCTGGTGGAAGGTGTCCTTTTCCGTGGCAGGAGGTGGAATGAGGTGCTCTTTGAGTCCCTTCCCGCCCAGACCCAACAGCAGAGCGTAGGGAAATGTTTCCCCATCAAGGACCTGTTTTCCCATATCCACCCAGGCTGTACCAGTTGTCCAAGGCAGGAAAGCTCTGTGTCCCAGCCATGAATGTCAACGACTCTGTCACCAAGCAGAAGTTTGACAACCTGTACTGCTGCAGGGAGTCCATCCTGGACGGGTACGTACCGGACACCCCGCGGATCCCGGGAACGGCTCCCACGGCTCTGCCCTGCTCCACCTGGGATCACTTTAGCCCAGCTGATGTGTGAGAGCAGCACAAAGACCCTTTATTACCTGTGCTCCACTTCAGAGTTCCTCACAGGCTCCTTCCTGTCCCTCTGGCCTTTGTGGATGGGGATAAAAGCTGTCTGTGCCCGTGGTGGGTGTGAGTCAAACAGCGCCTTCCTCACAACCTTCCCTGCCTTTCTAGTTTCCCTTTTTTTATCCTCAGGGATCTTTTTTTTTTTGTTTTGCTCTCTCCATCTCTTTATTTCCTTTATTCTGCTGGAATTGGGTGTCTGTGTCCTCACCTCTCCCACCACCAAATTTTGTGGGAGTCAGGTGAGGTCAGGCCAAGTTTTGTTCCTGCAGTTCAGCTGTGACACATTCCATTAACAATCCCTAAAGCTGGAACGTGGAGCAGCGTTTTCCAAGGCACTGGAAGCAATAATGGGGAAAATGAGGGTGGTAAAACATGGGAACAGGTTGCCCAGGGAAGCTGTGGCTGCCCTGGATCCTTGGAAGTGTCCAAGGGCAGGTTGGAGCAACCTGGGATAGTGGGAGTTGTCCCTGCCCATGGCAGGGGTGGCTTTCAGGTCCCTTCCCATCCAAACCATCCTGGGATTCTGTGGCAACACCTTGAGGGGTAAGTTGGGATTTGGGTTAAGTCTGGTCCAGGCATCTAAAACTGGGTCAAGGGAGGTGTGAGCAGAGGTGCAATTAAATCTGCTGTGGGTTTTATCCAAATTCTCTCGGAAAAGTGAGGGAATTTCACCTTCCCTGCACTGCTAACCTATTTACTCCTGTGCTAAAAATAGCCTGGAATGTAGGACACTCTTAGGGAGAAACCAGAAGGAAAGGGAGTGGAAGGGGGAGCTTTATTTGTGGGAAGCACTGGGATTCTGGCAGTGAGTTTCCCCTTCCCTGCTGCCCCTGTGCTTCCCTGGGGGGGGTGTTTGGAGTTACACAAATGAAGAAAAAAAGTGGTTTTGCTGAAAGTTTTCAATATTTCCCGAGTGGCAAAACGAAGGGTCAGCAAATAACCAGCGCCAGAAAAAGGGCTGCAAACCCAAACCATGCCCTGTCTGTTGTGTTTCAGTGGAGCCCCTACTCTTAAAAAAGGCAGAAGTCAGTTTTTGGGTGGTTTTGGGGTGTTCTCTGCCCCCAGGTTGTCGGGGTTGCAGGTCCCAGCCGTGGTGTTTCGGAGGATCAGCTGCCAATCCCGGGATTAGCTCGGGGTGCTGGTTTTAACTGCGGCTTTTTTCTCCTTCCTCAGGCTCAAGAGGACGACGGACATGATGTTTGGAGGGAAGCAGGTGGTGGTCTGTGGCTATGGGGAGGTAAGGGGGTGTTTTCTGGGGGGAAAACAGCCTCTCCCGTGGGGCTTTTCCATCCCCACCTGCATCTCCTCAAACCTCAGGGCTTGGGCCAAAAACTGCAGGTTTTTCCTGATTTCCAATAGATTTCTTTGTCATCAAGGAGATACCAAAGCTGGAGCTTAACAGGCACGAGTATTAAATGTTCACAATGTCCTCGAGGTCTCAATATTGGCATATCCAGGGGTTAATATATCACATAGGGATGTGTCTTTCATGTTATATATTATATTTAATATAATATTACAATATTCAGAGCCCAGCCTTGCATGTGGATGTGTGGTAAAGGAAGAGAAGTTATTCATCTATATCTTCTTTATATACATTTCTATATAAACATACATTAATTTATATAAATTTGTATATAAAGATATATTGATTTCTATGCAATTGTATAAAAATACACATTAAAATTATACAAAATTGTGTATAAATATATAAACATAAATATATTAAATTTATATGTATTTGTATATAAATACATATTAAATTCATATAAATTTGAGTATGAACATACCTGAGTTTATATAAATTTGTATATAAAGATATATTGATTTATATACAAGGGTTAAAAATATGCATTAAATTCTATAAATGCATATATAAGTATATAAACACATAAATATATTTATATGGACTTGTATATAAATATATTAAATTCATATAAATTTGAGTATGAACATACATGAATTTATATAAATTTGTATATAAAGATATATTGATTTATATGCAATTGTATAAAAATATACATTAGATTATATAAATTTGTATATAAATATATAAACTTAAAAGTGTATATATAAATATATCAAATTTACATGGATTTTTATACAAATATATATTGAATTTCTATAAATTTGTGTATAAACATACATAAATTTATATAAATTTGTATATAAAGATATATTGGTTTATATGCAATTGTATATAAATATATGTGAAATTATACAATCTTGTATATAAATATATAAAATATACAAATATATATCATTTATATGGATTTGTATATAAGTATATATTAAATTTATATAAATGTGTATATAAGTATACTAAATTCATAAAATGTGTATATAATATATACAATTTATGTTAATTTGTGCACAAATATATACCATTTATATGAATTTGTATATAAATATCTGTTAAATTTATATGAACATGAATTTTATGTTCATCCATACCCCTGTGCCTGCACCCCCAAACTGCCCCTTCCTCTCTCCACGTGGGAATATTCCCATTCCCAGCCCCCCTCAGGACCAGTTCACACCAGTGCTGTGCTGTGGGTTCCATACTGGGATTCTTTCTTTCCTCCAAACAGCTGAATTGGCTCAGTTTTCTCCCACATAATCCCATTTTTTGGGAACCTTTGGCCATTTAATGGATTCCCCGCACTGGGTGAGCTGTGCAAAGGTCAAAGCTCGTTAACCCTCCGAGGTTAATGCCCATTAATGACCCCGAGTGGGGCAAAGGTCACAGGGGACTCCCAAACCCTCCCTGGCCCTCTGGGCTCTGCTCTCGGTGTGTTCTGGATCCCGGGATGTTCGGGGCAAATCAACTCCCTGGCACCAGAACCAGCGGCACCGGAGACCTTTCAGTGCCCCTGCTCCAAGCTGGGCCTGAGCCACGTCTCGGGTGACCCCAAATCCGGGAATTCCGTGCCCCAAAAATCGAGTATCTGCCCCCAGGAGGCTTCCAGAGGCAGAGGAGTCTCCCAGAGTTGTCCATCCTGGGAATCCTCCCACGGCCCTGCTGGCACTCGGGGTGTCCCGAGCTCGGGGCGCTTCCCTGGTGCTCCAACTTCTCCCTGTTTTCCCAGGTTGGGAAGGGCTGCTGTGCTGCTCTCAAGGCCATGGGCTCCATAGTGTACGTGACGGAGATCGACCCCATCTGTGCCCTGCAGGCCTGGTAAGGGCGCCCGGCCCCGAGGGGGGTGGTTTTCCCGGGAAAGCCTTGTCCAGAAGCCGCTGGGAAGAGATCTCTTCCCAAAGGGATGCTGGGGAGGTGTCCAGGGATTCTCTGCAGCCTGGAGGGACCCACAGCTCCTTCCCAAGGGCAGAGAAGGGTTCCTGGCTAAAGCATCACCTGGTTTATCCACGTGCCGGGGGGGTTCAATCACAGCCAAGAGCTCAGTGACACGGATTGCAGGGATGTGGGGAATGAGCTGTGCCCTTTGGAATGTGAACACGGGATCCCCAGTGCTGTGCACACACCTCCCCAAGGGGTGTTTGGGTTCTGTGATTCCCCCACCCCTCACAAACCCCTCACTGACACCAGGACCCCGCACAGGGCCGGGCTCCCGCTGACCTCGTGTCCTCCGGGAACAGGCTGGTTTGGAGCTCCCACATCCCAAGGTGTGGGATGGGACATCACTGGGAAAGCAGAGTCCTGAAAACACCCAAAGCCTCATTAAACCCTCAGCCTTTTCCTGACCACAGGGTCATTGTGGGGAGAGAACTAATGAGCTCTGCTTAATTAGCAGAGCTGATGAACTTCGGGTTGCTCTGCGACCTTCAGGAGTGGCACATCCAGCACCCCCAGCCTTAGCTGGGAATTTGGTTGTTTCCAGTGTGTGGCCCCTCTAGGAAGGAGTTTGCAGTGGGGAAGAAAAGCCTCAGTAAATGGGACATGCAGCAAAAAAAGAAAAAAAAAAAGGCTTTTTTTATAGTAACTCTGATTTTGCAGCTTGCGAGAGTCTCAGAAATGAGCTCTCGGGAGGACTGTCAACAAATCCCAAAAAAACATCCTGCCCCTGTTATCCAAACACACCTTGCTGCTGAAGGCAGGGAGGACTCAGCACTTCTGAAGGTTCTGCAGGTGCCTAAATATGGATTTCAGGGTTCGGGAGAGACATCTGCAGGGTTGGGGTGGTTTTTAGGATGATCTAAATCCGCATCGTCGCAGATTCTGCCACTCCTGGATGTGCTTTGCAGGAGGAGCAGCTTTCAAAAAACCTGTCTGGATATGAGAACTGAGGTTTGCAGACGAGAAGACCTTGGCAGAAAACGTGAAAGCCCAAAAATCTCTTTTCACTTCTCCCCACAACAGTCCCAAATCCTTCAGAAACTCCCAAAACGGGTCGGGGTCCGTGGCCCTTTGGGTGCCGCCGTCCTGTTTTCCAGTCTGGCGTTAGAAAGTTATAATTAGTGTCTGAAAATCACTTTTTCTTTTTTTTTTGCCTATTTTTGGCATGTTTTTGCTGCTTCTCATGCCCTTCTCCCCCCTCTCTCCTCCCAGCATGGACGGGTTCCGGCTGGTGAAGCTCAACGAGGTCATCAGACAAGTCGACATCGTCATCACCTGCACAGGTACGAGGGATCCGCCCCCAAAACCACCTCCACCCCTTCCCAGAGGGAAGGGCACAAGGGTGGGGGCAGGGAAGGTGGGTGCTGATCCCAGGTTTCGGTGTCTGGCAGGGAACAAGAACGTGGTGACCAGGGAGCACCTGGATCGGATGAAGAACAGCTGCATCGTCTGCAACATGGGGCACTCCAACACCGAGATCGACGTGGTGGGTGTGGGGTGGGGCAGGGGCTTTGGGGTCATGGTGCTTTGGGGTCACAGTGCTCTGGGTGATGCTGCTTTGGGGTCACAGTGCTCTGGGTGATGCTGCTTTGGGGTGACTGTGCTTTGAGGTGTGGTGGTTTGGGCCGATGGTGATTTGGGGACACAGTGGTTTGGGGTGACTGTGCTTTGAGGTTTGGTGCTTTGGGTTGGTGGTGCTTTGAGGTTTGGTGTTTTGGGGTGATGGTGTTTGGGGGACCCATCAACAGCTCTGTCTGTCCTGAGGAAGCCCCTGGGAGGAGGTAAAATAACCCATCCCCGTGTCTCAGCAGACACTGGCAGACGTGTCAGTGCCATTCCAGCGATCCCAAGGGATGCCAGCGAGCTGGATGAACTGCTCCAGCCTCCAGGGCAGTGTCTGGTGTCCACCAGCCTCACTCCTTCCCTGTGGCAGTCACTGAATCCCCTCTCCAGCCCAGTTTTGTGTTACTCCACCAGTTAGACCCAGCTAGGAGTTCAACCCCGTTGTGTTTTTCCAAACAGCCCCAAAAATCTGCTCATCTGTGCTTTGGGATGGGCAGAAAAGCAGGAGAGCCCTGCCTGGAGGTCAGGGGTGAGTTCCTCAGCCAAGGCTGTGGGTTTAAAGCCATGTCTGGGCTGGAAAGGAGGGACCACAAATCCTCTTCAGCCAGAGCTGCAACAATCCTTGATGCTGCAGCTTTGACGTGTTGAGACCATAAAAATAGTCCCAGGTTATGATCCAATAAAGGTTTCATTGGCCTTATGACCAGTTGGGCCCGAAGGACACAAGGAACCAGGACAGTGTCAGGGAGTTTCTGCCTCCTTTCATCCCTGTGCTGTGCTCTGGGGTGGAGGAGCTGCTGTAACTGTCCCAACCCGGTTTCCAGGCCAGCCTGCGCACCCCCGAGCTCACCTGGGAGAGGGTGAGGTCCCAGGTGGACCATGTCATCTGGCCAGACGGGAAGAGGATAGTCCTGCTGGCAGAGGTGAGTGCCAGGGGAGGAGCAGCAGTTGCAGCCTGTTCTCTATGGGAATTTCTACCTGTTCTCTGGGGGAATTTCAACCTGTTCTCTGCTCCTGGAGGAGGAAAACAGGAGCTGAAGGGTATCCAGAAACCACCTCCTTGGGCCTCAGCAGCTGAGGGGTCCCTCTGGCTGGAAGGTTTGGCCCATGGAATCCTGGAATGGCAGGATGATTTGGGTTGGAAAAGCTTCTGGCTCCATGGAGTCCAACATTTCCCAGCACTGCCAAGGCCACCACTGACCCCTGTCCCCAAGTGCCACATCCACAGGGCTTGGAAACCCCTCCAGGGATGGGGACTCCACCCCTGCCCTGGGCAGCTGTGCCAGGGCTGGACAGCCCTTTCCAGGAAGGAATTTCCCCAATATCCAACCTGCCCCTCCCCTGGCACAGCTTGAGGCCGTTTCCCCTTGTCCTGTCCCTGTTCCCTGGGAGCAGAGCCCGACCCCCCCCGGCTCCCCCCTCCTGGCAGGGAGTTGCAGAGCCAGAAGGTCCCCCCTGAGTTCCTGGGACATGGAAAAGCCCCCGTGTTTTAATTTATCCCACTCCAGGGTTTCTCCCTTGTTAAGTGCAGCCAGCTCCTTGGGGTCCAAGTGCAGGTGACAAAGGGTGTTTCATTCACCCCAGTGGGGACACCCCACACTGTGCTCTGTTTCCCACCCCACACCAGTGGTTCTGGTACCTTCTGCAGGGCCATAAACTGCATTTGGTGCCTCGTTAACACCCCGTTTTCCCTTCCCAGGGCCGCCTGCTGAACCTGAGCTGCTCCACCGTCCCCACCTTCGTCCTGTCCATCACGGCCACCACGCAGGTGAGCGGGTGGGGTGTGCCCAGAGCCCCCCCAGCCCCGGGGGCAGCAGTTCCTCACCCGGGTGTCTCCTCCCCGCAGGCCTTGGCTCTGATAGAGCTGTACAACGCTCCCGAGGGCCGCTACAAGCAGGACGTGTATTTGCTGCCTAAAAAAATGGGTAACCCCCCATTCCCTGCCTTCTCCTTGGGGCCTTGGGGGTGGAACAGACGGGAATTGTCACCGGGCTGGGACATTTGCTTGTTCCCCTCCCTGCCAAGCTTGGGGGCTTCCAGTAGGTTCTTCCCGCTGGTTTTGGGCTTGTTGCTGTTCTCTCATCCCACCTGGGGAAGAGAGGGGGACACATCCCAGTGCAGGGGGGTGTCCCACGGGGCTCCTGCCAGCGAGGTGTGGTCACCAACCAGTGGCCCCAGCAGCAGAACCCCCTTCCGAGGACACAGCCAGGCTTTGCCTTCCAAACCGGGCTCCGTGGCGGGAGTCGTGTTTTCTGAGGCAGGGGTGAGGTGTCACCTGCCAGAGGTGTCTGGTGGGTTCTGCACCAGCCCCGGGGGACTCGTGGCTGTCCCCTGGGCCACCCTGACGGGGGGGTTTGGGGTGTTTGCAGACGAGTACGTGGCCAGCCTTCACCTGCCGACGTTCGACGCGCACCTGACGGAGCTGACGGACGAGCAAGCCAAGTACCTGGGGCTCAACAAGAACGGACCTTTCAAACCAAACTACTACAGGTGCTGCCCCTCGGCCCCTGCCCCTCCCGCCCCGAGGGGTGGGCTTTGATCCCGCCGGTCCCCTGAGATCCCACGGGAAGGGAAGGGCCGGCACGGGCGCCTGGCAGGGCAGGAGCCCTTGGTGGTGGCAGCAGCTGTCGCCAGACGTGGCGGATGCCGGAGCGATGCCACCGGCTCAGCGACAGCTTTATTTTTAACGTTGGGCTGAGGGTGAGCTGGCACAGAGCAGCTCTGGCCCCGGGGCTGCTCCGACGGGCTCAGCTCCCAAAAATAATCATAATTTTCCATACGAGCTCCTGGGTTGCTTCCCTTCCCAGATTTCTGTTGGAAGCCAACGGAATTGTGAATTCCCACCGTGAAAGTGAAACGGCTTTGCTCAAACTCGGGTCAGCTCGTCAGGGGCTGAAGCCCAGATCCTTTTCCTGCAGGAAAAGGCACTTTCTTGGTGGGCAGGTCTTTGGAGAGAAGATCTCCAGAACCAGAGCACTCCCAGTTTGGGGTTTAGTGGGTTTTGCCAATCCTGAGCTTTATTCCCTGCTCCCGATAGGTGCAGAATTCTGGTGCTTCCACATGGCCGTGGAAGGAATTCTCTCTGGTTTAATTCTCTTCCCTCTGGTTTAATTCTCTGCCTGGTTTTGGTGTGTGGTGTAGCCCAACCTTGTGGGGAGTGTGGTTTGATCCAGGATCAGGGGAGGGTCCCAGCACTGAGGGAGGGCCACGACCCCTCAAACACTCCTCAAACATTCCGCCATGGGGTGGAAATGCCCTCGGAGGCAACGAGGACCAAATCCCTTCTCCACCAGTTCTTCCCTTGGCCTTTCCCCCTCCCAAAATCCATCGTGTCGATGCCGGGGGAGCTTCACTTCCCATCCACTCACCACCCCCCATTTTCTCTCCTCCTCCCCAGATATTGAGTTCCTGCCGCTGGATCCCCGGGAATGGCAGGGAACAAAGCACCCAAGTCTCTTCTCAACTACTGTACAGGATGACCCCGCGCAAGCTTCCCACGCTCGAGCCGGGCTTGCTCCGTAGTCACCGTGTGTTTTAGGTTATTTATTTATTAAATTAGGATTCTGTTCATGCGGCCTCTGCCACTGGTGTTCGTGCTGCCGCGGGACTGGGACACGCTGGATCTCTCTTCCGTTTCTTTCATTTTCCTCTTGGGATTCGTTCTGTCTCGGGGCCGGGACGGTGAGGAAGGAGCTGGTGGGATCGAGCCGTGGAAGGGCCCGTTATCGCTGGTGGAGCCGCGGGGTCCGGCTTGGAAGTCGCACGTTGGCCCCCTCCGCGTCCCGGCGCCTCTCCCAGCGGCGCCGGATCCCGGGGCGGGTTTGCACTTCTCCTGCTGTTTGATGACGAAGCCAAAAACCTCCTTCGCTCCGGGCTCTGCCGAGTGGCCGGAGCCGCCCCGCTGGATCCCTCTGGAGAAGCCTCTGGTCGTGCTGTGGAACTTTCCCCCCCGGCCCGCCGGAGGACGTCGCCTTAGCGCTGCTGGAAGCTGCGGGGAAGGGTCCGGGCAGGGAGAGCCCCGCGGCGGGGGCGGCCGGGCGGGCAGAGCCGGCGCCGCTCCCTCAGCTCCCCGCAGCTCCGCAGCCTTTTCCTGCTGCTCTCGCTCCCAGTGCCAACCTCTCTGGATCAACCAAAGCCGTGTTCCCGGTGGGGCCGGGGCAGCTCCCCCTGTGCTGCTGGAAGAGCTGCCCCGGCAGATGCTGCTCCTGCGCCGGGAGCTCTTCCCGAGCCATGCCCGGACATCCCGGCTGGGGGGACCCCTGTCCACGCCAGGGCCTTCTCCAGCTGCATTTCAGTCCTCACTGGAAGTGTTTGGAGTTTTCTTTTCTGGGTTGATTATTTCATTACTTTATTTATGAATCTGGGAACCCCCCTGGAGTGTATGAGACGCCTGGTGGAGGGTCCTCCACACGGATTCAGTGTCACTAAAACCCTTCCGTTGCCTCAGATCTTGAAGCATCAGAGCTGAGGGGGAATAAATTGGCCATAGTTCCTTGTTTTATCCCAGGATGTCCCTCTGGAGCGCTGACACGCTTCCCAAGGTGACTTCCCAAGTCACCTTCATTATCCACGTGGAGAACATGATCCTTCTAAAATAAAACTGCCCGACCCCGTGAGCACAAAACCCTTTATCCCCTGGTTGCTGCTTTGGTTCCCGAGTCTCTCATCAGCTACAGAGTCGTGTTTTGTCCTCCTGGGCTTCTTTGCCATCATGAAAAACCCTTTTGTGGCAGCTCATTCACGCACAAGGAAGGAAAAACCATGGAATTATGGTCTCGGCATCCAAGTCCCTCTCGTGGCTTTCGGGGGGTCTGAACTCCGCCTGGTCACGAGCTTTGGAGCAAACGTTCCCTGCATCAACGTATTCCGAGTTTGTCTCTGAAATCTCCCAAAACCTGGAAGGAAAACCTCGGGAAGACCTTGGGAAGACCTCGAGGAGACCTTGGGAGGACCCTTAGGAGTGCTGGGGAAGATGTTAAAGCTTTGAGGAGACCTGAGGGCTTTGAGAAGGCTCTGAGGAGACCTTAAAGCTTTGAGGAGCTTCATCACAGCCTGACCTCCAACCACAGACTTGAAGTAATCTCTGCCCACGAGTTTTATCCAGATCCTGAGATTTTTTGGGAAGAGTCCCCTTCCATCCCGTCCGGGTCCCTCCCCGTGCTGGATCCGCCTTGGTCCGTGTCAGCCCCGAGTTCCCGGAGAGGCCCCGCCTGGAATCTGCTCCCGGCCGAGGTCACAGGGGGTTGTGGGGTCATGTGGGAGCAGCTCCTGGAAGAACAGGCGTCCCAACTGCCCCGGGAAAACCCCTCTCCACCCTCGGGACCCTCCGGAGCAGCTCCCGCCGTCTCTTCCCGCCCCGTGTCCGTCGCTTGTGCCGCAGCCACTGGTGCTGTTCATCCACGGATCCCCCCGTGCCCGTTACATCTTCCAGGTAGAAAAGAGGGGGAAAAAAAGAAATATCAGTAATAAAATCCCACCTGGCCTTTCCCACTTTTCGATTCTCCAAACTCTTCTCTGTGTTCTGCTTCTCCTGTAAAGCTTCTTGGCTCGCTTGGCTTTTTCCTAATCAACCTGGAATCATGTCCTGTGATCATCTCTAAATTAAATGTTAATGGGGTTTGGTTTCTTTTATCCTTTATTTTTTTTTAATGTAATGCTTTTTTTTTTTCCAAGACTTTAGGAAAAAAAGGAGATTTTAGGTAACACCAGCAAAATCATACAAATGAAATTTAATTCTGTCCTGAACTTTTAGGAATAACAAAGCAAAACCCGTCCTCAGCAGGGAGGGAATGGAACCGTCACACCCGTAACATTTCAAAAGGATGTTTTAAATATTAATGTCTGAGTGATTGTATTAGATCAGCAATAAAGACTCTGTAATCTCAAAACACAAATAAAACATGGGAAAACTCAGCTGCTCCCGAGGCGTCCTTCGGGGCCGGCGGGAGCACACGGAGCAGGGGGTGTTTTGGGGGGGGTGGGATTCGGGATTGTTCCCAAAGCCCCGAGCTCCCAGTGCTGCTGGATAATCCCGGCTGGGGAAGCTCCACCCGTCCTTGGGGCAGCCGGGGCTGTTTTGGCTCCGGTGCCGTTGTGTCCTTGGGGAAGCGGTGCCGGAGAAGTCCCGTTATCTCCCCTGCTCCGTCCCCTCCGCGCTGCACAGGGACATTCCCACACACACAGCTGGGGTTTCCCGTTTTCCAGTGGCTGTGGAAGGACACAGGACACAAATGGCAGCAGGAAGGGGTGTCCAGTGACCCCCAAAACACCCAACCCTCTGTGTTGGAAGAGGAAAGGGGGGGTGGGAGTCCCTCTGTCCCATCCCCGTTCCAGCCCCCCCAGGCTGCTCCCAGCACCCCAAGGGACACCCTATAACCCCCCTTCCCCAGCATTCCGTGCTCCCAGCTCCTCAAGGGCACCCCATAACCCCTCTTCAACGTTCCATGTCCCCAGCACCCCAAGGACACCCCACACCTCCCTCCCCAGCATCCCAGGGACTCCCCACAGTCCCCGTCCTCCCAGCATTCCACGCTCTCAGTACCCTTAGGGCACCCCAAAACCCCAAGGACCCCATAACCCCCCTTCCCCAGCATCCCACGACCCCCGGGACACCCCATAACCCCCCGTCCCCAACATTCCATGCCCCCATGACCGCCGGGACACCCCATATCCCCCCAAACCCCGACCCCCCCCCACAACGTGTCCCCCCCATTCCCGGCCCCTCCCGATCCCGCGGGCCAATGGCGGGGAGAGGGGCGTGTCCTTTGGCCCCGCCCCCGGCCGTGCGGACCAATGGGAGCGGCGGGGGCGTGTCGGGGGCGTGTCCCGGGCCCGGCCCCACGTGCTCGGGGGGGGGGCAGTGACAGCGATGGAGGCGGCGGGAGGCGGTGGGACCCCCGCACCGGGACCGGGAACGGCACCGGGAACGGGAACGGCACCCGGCAGGGCCCGCCCCGCACCGCCACAGCCACAGCCACAACCCCCCGCACAGCCACAGCCCAAGGGCCGCGAGCTCTTCAGGACCCAGCGCAAGGAGTCCGAGGTACGAGCGGGGGACACTCCCGAGGGGACCCCGAATGGGCTGGGGGTGGGGGGGTCCCTGCCCCGCGGTCGGGGCTCCTGCGGGAGGGGCTTTATCCGGAGCTGGCGGAGCTCTCGGTCTTGGTGGGGCGGCCTCACCCCGACCTCGGGTTTAGAGGGGTTCTGAGGGGGAGGGAGGTGCTCAGCCCGGAGTCGGGCTGTGCAGGGGGGTTCCCTCCGGTACTGGAACACCCTCACCCCACTGTCAGCTCCAGCAGAAAGGTTTGGGGTTTCCAGCTAAGCCCAAGCACTGGCATCTCCCTGCCCCACTCTCAGATCCAGCAGGGTTTGGGATCCCAGCTGAGCTCCAGCGCCGGCAGTTCCTTGCCCCATTCCCAGAGCTGGCACCAGGGTTTTGGGTTCGTGGCTGAGCTCCGGCAGTGGCGCCTCCCTGCCCCACTCCCAATGCGGCACCAGGGTTGTGGGGTCCCAGTTGGACCCTGGGCTCCCCCGCACCCCCCAGACATCCACTCAGCCCCCTCTCACCGCGGTTCGGAGGCCACAGTCCCCCCCCAGCCCTTCACCCCTCCTGCCCGAAAAACCCCGGGGCGGGGGGAGCCGCCGAACCCCCCTGGGCTGCTCTGGGTGCCGGGCTGGGGAAGCAGGACCGGGATCAATCACCGGGATCCAGCCCGGGACGTTGTTCCCGGTCACCGCAAAGCCCCCGCAGGGCCCGCATAGCACAGGACGGGAAGATTTGACTCCCCCCACCCAGGAGCTGCTTCTCCCTGACCCCGAAAAGGGTCCCTTTTCCTGGGGGACGGTGTCCAAGTCGTGACCCCGCAACTCGTGAATTCGGGGTTTGCTTCCCCCCCTCTCTGGCTCGGCCTCTCCAAGCGGATTAGGGCTGCACGCGCTCGGCCGAATCGAATTCCTCAGCGGCTTTAACTCCCCGAACTCGCCGGAATTGGGTGCGGATCAGCCTGTTTGCGGCTCGGCCCGCGTCCTCCCGGCTCAGCGATATCAACGCGCAGCAGCTCCAGCCCGGCTGCCGAGGGTGGGGGGGAACGCCGGGCTTCGGAAGGAGGAATTATGTTAATTGGGTTGATTATCCATTCGTGCGTTCCCCTCCCGGGGGTCGGCGCCGGGTCCGCGCGGCCGCGGCCGCCCCTTCCCCGCCCCGCCGGGATCCTCCGGCGGAGTTTCACGCTCCAGTTCCTCCTCCGCGGGGGAGGAGGGGGATAAACCCACACCGAGGGCTTCCAAGAGGCAGAGCCCGGCCCCGAGAGCCGGCGGGTCTGGGGTGCCGAGGATGGAGCCGCGTCCTCCCGGGGATCTCTGCTTTGAAGCAGCCCCGGGCTCGGTTTTTGGGGCAGGCGGGGCTGTGAAAGGCATCAACTATTCACCGGCGCTCCGGGTCCCGCCGCCGCTTTGAGAACCGCTATTTTTACCCTCGCCCGCCACATTTCCGCGGTGTTTTAAGTCTCCTGGCGCGGACGGGGTGCCCGAGCCCTGCGGACCCACCCGCGCCGGAGCAGCTCTGGAGCAGAGCCGGGAGCGCCTCCCGAAACACCCGCAGGGATGTGCCAGCCCGCCCCGCTCACCCCGTCCCGCTCCCCGCAGGGCTCCGTGGATTGTCCCAGCCTGGAGTTCGAGTACGGGGATGCCGACGGGCACGGCGCCGAGCTGGCAGGTGAGGCGGATTTTGGGGGGAGGGCGGTGCTGCTGTTTAACAGGCAGGGAGCGAGAACACAAATCCCGCCGGGATGGGGGATGGATGGGGAGTGGTGTCACCGCGGCGGTAATGGAGCAAGAGGGGGTTATTAATAGAGAGCCGCTCGTTCCCCGTGTGGGGGGACGAGCAGGGGGGACTGCGGGGACACGGGGAATTCCGGATCACCCCGGGAATGGCGGGAGGAGGGAGGGGTGTCCTGTGGCACTGCCCAGGCTGGGAGTGTCACCCTTCGTCACGGGCGCTGTGTCCTTGTCCCGTATCTTCCTGCTGCTCCCGCCCCGTAACCTCGCGGCCCCAAATGTGTCCCGGCGAAGGGGTTGGTTATTTTTAGCTCTGGCTGCCTCAGCTGCACGAGCTGCCCTGGCAAAAGCCCATTTCCTGCGCGAGGGATCCTCCCTCCTCCCCTGCAGGATCGTTCCAGTCCCACACGGTGCTGCTCAGCACTGTAGGACTGTAGGAATTCTCTAGGAACAGGCAGGGATTCTCTAGGAACAAGTAGAAATTCTCTAGGAGCAGGCAGGGGCTCCATAGGAACAGGTGGGGACTCTATAGGAACAGGTAGGGATTATGAAGAACAACTGTGTCCCTCCAAGTCCAGCCCCTGTTTTCAGATCCCAAAATGCCTGAGCTGCTGTCTATGGAATCAGTGCAGGTCCTTCCTGGGTGTTCCTGTGTCCCCTTTCCTCCCAAAATGCCTTAACTGACTTAAAATTACCTCCCCCCCCAAAAAACCCCCAGTGACATTGCAAATGCAGCTGGAGCAGCAGTGTGGGAACACAGGATGGAGACGGTGACTTTGTAGCTCTGGGTGGTCCCAGGGTGCCCCGTGGAGCTGCAGGAGAGCTCAGGGATCAGTTTGGGTCTCTGTCCCGTGTCTCCCTGGAAGCTTCACGAGGAATTTGGCCGCGAGGAGGAGGAGGAGGATGAAGCCCCTCCACGTCCCTGCTGATCCCTTTCTCCACCAGAGCTCTACAGCTACACCGAGGAGCCCGAGCTGAGCCACAACAGGAGATGCTTCGAGGAGGATTTCCAGGCTCAAGGTACCAGCCCTGGGCCCGGGGCAGCCCCCAGGGGTGGGAGTGGGACCCCCGGGGAAGCCCCCGGCTGGTGGTCCTGTCCCTCCCCCAGTGCCAGGCAGGAGGTGGCTGGAGCTGGATGGGGCCCAGCAAAAGGCCTTTGTCATGCACCTGCTGGACGGGCTGGAGGTGGTCAACAGGGACAGGAGGCTCAGGGTGGCCCGGGCCATCCTCTACCTGGCACAGGGTGAGCACCACACCCCCCATACGTGCTTCCATAGGGAGAACCTTGGGAGAGAGCCTTGGGAGAACCCTTCTGGCTGGTGAAGCTCCTCCCTGTGGGCTCCAGGGGCTCCAAGGTGGATCCCCCCCAGAGCCGTGTTTGTGTCCGGGGTTCCTCCTGTGCAGGGGTGTTTGGAGACTGCGATAACGAAGGCGACGTCCTGCACTGGTCTCGGCACAACAGCTTCCTGCTGTACCGCCTGGGCACCTTCTCCGCCCTCCTGGAGCTCCTCAACATGGAGATCGAGTGAGGGGATCACACTGCCCCCACCCTCCTCACCTTCCCTGGCCCCTGCTTCACCCTGTTCTTTCTCCTCGCCCTCACCACCCTCCTCTTCTTGGACTTGATGATCTTGGAGGGCTTTTCCAACCTGAATGATTCTGTGGTTCTGTGATGTCCTTTCTGCCCTTCTCCCCACCTTCTTTCTCCTCACCCTCTTCCTTTTCATCTTTCTTTCCACCCTTCCCACCTTCTTCTTCCACCCTTCCCACCTTCTTCTTCCACCCTTCCCACCTTCTTCTTCCACCCTTC
>JAWWLV010000045.1:691453-703732 GCA_035041135.1 Platyrinchus mystaceus
GCCCTGCAAGGGGCTCTCAGCTCTCCCTGGAGCCTTCTCTTCTCCAGGATGAACATTCCCAGCTCTCCCAGCCTGGCCTTGGACACTCCCAGCACTGGGGCACCCGCAGCCTCCCTGGGTGACCCGTGCCAGCATCTCACCACCCTCACAGTGACACCCTCCATCCTTTGCTTTTTCAACCTGGGTGTCTCTTCCCATGAATTTTATGGGCTCCCTCCTGCAACAACCGGTGTTTTCAGCCCCGTTCTGTCCTGTCCCTCAGGTTGGCACCGGTGCCACCGTGGCCACCTTGGCCGACGCCTCCGAGCTGCCCACCACGGTCACCGTGGCACAAGTGAACTACTCTGCAGTGGCTGATGGAGAGGTGAGACCCTGGGGCAGCTTTTGGGGCACCAGACAGTTCAGGTGAGACCCTGGGGCAGCTTTTGGGGCACCAGACAGTTCAGGTGAGACCCTGGGGCAGCTTTTGGGGTACCAGCCAGGACAGGTGAGACCCTGGGGCAGCTTTTGGGGGACCAGCCAGGACAGGTGAGACCCTGGGGCAGCTTTTGGGGTACCAGCCAGGACAGGGGAGACCCTGGGGCAGCTTTTGGGGCACCAGCCAGGACAGGGGAGACCCTGGGGCAGCTTTTGGGGCCAGGAGCAGGTCCCTCTGAGCTTCATCCCACAGTCCCAACCATCAGGTGGTCCCCAAGTGCTGGGGGTCAGCGCAAAGGGGATGTGGATTTCTGCATCATTTTATAGATCACAAAGTCACAGAATCATGAACTGTTGTTATTTTGACTCTACAAACAAAATTCACCAAAATCAACCCAATAGCACAGTTATGGTGGAAGCCTTAGGGGTGAGTTCTGTATGTTTTTATTTATCTCTCTTTGGAAGCCTTAGGTCTGAATTTCATCCATTTTTGTTTATGCCTCCTTGGAAACCTTAGGTCTGAATTTCATATATTTCTGTTTGTACCTCCTGTAGATTACCTATTTTGTATTTTGTTTGGCATTTCAAAATCTGAACTGCCTAAACCTGAACACTTCAGCTTGCACACATTTATTTTTCCACTTTGTTTTTTAATCAAATAATATGTTTTTTTTCTGTGGATTTGGTGCTGAACTGTTGTTATTTTGACTCAGGATTGTACAACCATGATGGTGGAAACCTTAGGTCTGAATTTCATCCAATTTTTTATACCTCCTATAGATTATCTCTTTTATATCTTGTTTGGCATTTCAGGGCCTAAATCTGAGCACTTGCATACATTTATTTTTCCACCTTTTTTTAGTCAAATAATGTTTTTTTTTCTGTGGATTTAGTGCTGCACTGCTGTTAATCTGACTCAGGACTCTACAAACACAGTTATGGTGGAAGCCTTAGGTCTGAATTTCATACTTTTTTCTTTTTATACCTCCAATAGATAATTTATTCTGCCTTTTATTTGGCATTTCAATACACCTCCTGTAGATTATCTCTCTTATATTTTGTGTTCCATTTCAGTGCCTAAACCTGAGCTCTTGCACTCGCAGACATTTATTTTCCCCCCGCTTTTTTTTAATCAAATAACACTTTTTTTTCCTGTGTGTTTAAGGAGCCTTCCTTCAAGAATATGACATTTTTTTGGTTAAAATTTACTTCTTTCCCCCCACCCTGGCCCCAGAATCCCCTTTCCTTGAGGCTGCAGGTCCCTCTGGGGTATCCTGGCGAGAGGTGGCAGCACAGAACAGCTTTGCTGAGCCGCAGCCCCTGCTCCCATCCCAGCTCCCAGGAGCCTGGGGAGTCACCTTGGAGCACTTGGCAGCTGCCCTGAGGCTTTCCAAGGGGTTTTTTTAATATCTCTGGAGAGCTGAAAGGAATTTTCCAAAGGCACAGATCAGGCTGGATGGGGCTCATCCATCCCAGGTGGGAGCAACCTGGCCCAGTGGAAGGTGTCTCCTCACGAGGTGCAGCTGGATTATTTTTAAGGCTGTTTTCCATCCTTTCAGAATATCCCAGCAGCAAAACCTCCGTGTTAGTGGGGAGAAGAGCCTGGAAAGGCCCCCCTTCCTTTCCTTCCTTCTCTGTTCCATCCCTGTTATGGAG
Source organism: Platyrinchus mystaceus (assembly GCA_035041135.1). Lineage (NCBI taxonomy): Eukaryota > Metazoa > Chordata > Aves > Passeriformes > Tyrannidae > Platyrinchus > Platyrinchus mystaceus. The sequence continues at coordinate 693,527 of JAWWLV010000045.1, forward strand.
CACAGAGCCACTGGGATTGGGGGTGGGAAGGCAGATGTTCTCCCTCCCTCTCCTTCCAGTGCTGGGATTCATCCTTGTCTTGCCCAAAGTTTCCTCGAGCCAGCTCTGCTTCCATGGAACTTTTACCTTCTTAACCATTTAACCATCTGAACAAATTGAGGTGGGGTTTTTTCCCCCCCTCACCTTCTGCCACCTTTGTGTGTCTCCACTCACCAGGAGTGGCCCCGGAACGTTTATGGGGATGAGAACAGGGATGGGAGTTGGAGGAGGATCTTCATCATCGTGCAGAGAAGTCAGTGGGATTTTGGGTGATGGGCCTTCATCCTCCACTTGCTCAGCTTTTTTTTGGGTTCAGTCCATATTTCTAGTTCCCATCCTGGTGGGTTTTGTGGCCACACGTTCACTGTGTCCTGAGCTGTGAAGTCCCAAACGGAGAAATGTGGGAAATGAGCAACTGAGATGGGTGAACTTTAAGTAATATAATATTTATTAATGGAAAGTCTGGAGTCAGGGAATTGAAAGTACCTGAGATGCATGAACAGATCACTCCCATCCACCATCATCTTTTATTGACCAGCATAGAGACATCTCAGTTGGCTCAAACCCCTTGGAATTTGCAGGTGCTGTACAAAGAAATCCCAAGTGGGAACACGGATCGTTCCCCAAAATGGCAGTGGATGATGCAAATGGAAACTGTGAGGCAAACACAGCCCGTTTTCCTGAGGGATCTGATCCGTGCTGGGGCTCCAGCACTGCAGAAACACAGAATCCCACAATTATTGGGGTTGGAAGGACCTCTGGGGATCACCCAGTCCAACCAGGGCCACCCAGAGCAGGTGACACAGGAGCTCATCGGCGTGGGGTTGGAATGTCTCCAGACAGGGACACTCCACACCCTCCCTGGGCAGCTGCTCCAAAGTTCCATGGAAGGAAGTTCTTCCTCACGTTGAGGTGGAAGTCGTTGTGTTTTATTTATGGCCATTAAGCAGAGCTAATTAATCAAATCCCAGCCCGTGATTGATGTTGTACAGCAACAACAACACTGCCCGGTTTTGTCACGGATTTGGCAGGACAGGAGGGATCTGTGGGTGGCCGAGGCCTTCACGGGTGTGTATGGAATGTGCTGATGAAAGGCTGGTGGTGCCCAGCAACACTCCCAGGTGGATCCAGGGCTTCCCCTCTTCTTTCCCCCGCCAAAGCCGCGGCGTGGGCAGGACCGCGCGGACGCTTCCCGAGCTCTTGGGAATTCCCTTTTGGGAATTTCACACTGGCAAGGGGTGGCAGCCAACGCTCCTGTCCCTTCCCTGGCAGGTGGAGCAGAACTGGGCGACGCTACAGGGGGGTGAGATGACCATCCAGACGACGCAGGCGTCGGAGGCCACGCAGGCGGTGGCGTCGCTGGCGGAGGCGGCGGTGGCAGCGTCCCAGGAGATGCAGCAGGGAGCCACTGTCACCATGGCACTCAACAGGTATGGAGCCTGGAAACACGGGGCACCTCCAGGGTTTTCATCCCAGCAGCGCCAGGACCCCCTCTGGACAGTCCTAGGAGAGGCTTTTCCGTAGGGAATTCCCGTGCCAGGCGTTGTGTGCACGACAGGTCCTGATTCCTGCTCCCTCTTCGGGGTCAGAGTCTCCTCCACAGCCTCGGTTTGTGGGGTTTTCTCCAAAAAGTTTTTTTGGGGGGTTTTCCCAGATGTCTTTCTGAAGTAGAATCATAAGGTTGTTTTGGTTGGAAAAGCCCTCGGGGAGCACAGAGTCCAACCATCCCCCAGCTCTGCCAGGGCCACCACTGACCCATGTCAGGGATTTTTAATCACTGCTGAGCAGATACTGTCGAAAAAGTAAGTTGGCTCTTGGGAATTAGAGGGAAAGGCACAAAGGACAAGCCAGGATTAGGCCTCTGGACTAACTTGTTGCATCCACATCTGGAATAGTGTGAGAAGTGGTCACTCCCCTTGAATAGAAAAAGTCTGGGAAGGACAAGAGTGATCAGAGCCCAGGGATAATCCATTCCACAGTCCTCTTCAGCTTGGGAAGGAGATTACTGGAAGTCTGTGAAATCATGAGGGAAAGAGAAGGGGAACAGTTCTTTTCTGTCCCTCACAACATCAGCCCAAAGGGCTGCCCAGCCAGGCTGAGGCAGGAGTTGGTGCAGAACCATAATTCCATTTTTCTTCTCGTTAAATGTGGAATTTGTTGCTCCGAGATGCTGCGGAAGCAAAAAGTGTAAGATGGGTTTCCGAGGGGATTGGACAAATCCAAGGTGACGGTGCAGATGCAGCCTCTGGGAAGCTGGGAGGGTGTAGGAAGGAAAGGATCATCTCCTCTGCCTCCCAAATATCTGCTGCTGGCTGTGCCCACAGCAGGGCTGCTCCACGAGCAGGCGCTTCGCTCTGGCCTCAAACTAAACAGTGCTGTGCTACGAGTAACGCTCGTTAAAAAGCATCCTTAAACCACTTGGCTGGGGAGGAGGTAAAGACAGAGCTGGTGGTGTGACCTGGCACAGTCAGGGGTGAAGGGAACAGCTCTGGAATCTGCAGAGCCCCAGGATGTGCCAAAAGGATCAGTTCTGTACCTGAAACCAGAGGCAGGAAGGAGCCATGTGGAACAACTGCTTGGATTGTCCCAAAGTGAACCCCAAGTGAAAGGGTGCAAAGGTAAGAGGACAGGGATGTTCTAAGACATCTCCAAACTCAAAAAGGCCACTGGAACCACCTTCTTCCCACGTAATTCCCCTTCCAGTGTAGAATTTCTGCTTCACCTGGGCCCGGGGTGGATCCCTCCCTTCCGGATTTCGCTTGACGTGTGTTGCCTGGTTAAAGTGGAATTGTTTGGTGGTTTTGGGTGTTCCTGACTGTCCTCTCTCCCCTCCATGCCCACAGTGAAGCTGCTGCCCACGCCGTGGCCACGCTGGCCGAAGCCACTCTCCAAGGGGGGGGACAGATTGTCCTGTCTGGAGAAACGGCGGCGGCGGTCGGAGCCCTCACCGGCGTCCAGGATGCCAATGGTAAGGCTGCTGGGGACCTGCAATTCCCCTGGTTGGTTTTCCTGTGCCCTTAACTAGAGGATCTTCCTCTCCTTGTGCTGAAATGCCAGGTTTTTGCCGGTGGAATTTCCAGCTGCGGGTGGTCACTGAACAGGTTGTGCCTCAGAAGGAAATGGTGGCACTGAGCTCTGGTTGGCTTCCACGGTGCTGCTGGCTCTGCTCTTTCCCTCCTCTTTATCCTTAGGGGTGGGGTTTTTTTGGAAAACTCCTCCCCATCCTTCATCTGCACAGTGCCCAGCACGGGGAGGACCAGCCCTGATCAGCCAACACAACCAGTTGGTGCCACAATAAACTCATCCCCCAACTCTTCCCCGTGAGAGAATGACCAACATTTTATAACCTCCTCATTTCCTTCCCTTCTCAAAGCTTTCTTATTGTGGGTTTGGTGGCTCCTCTTGAGCACCTGTTGCTTTTCTGCTCAAGTGAGACCTTCCAGGGTCCCTCAGCTGTCGTTTGCCTCCTGCTTTATTCTCCCTCTTGCCCCCACAGTCAATCCTGTAGTTTTAGGGATTCTCTGCAGCGTTTCTCACCTGCTGTTTGGTGTCTCTTCTGCCAAGCCCGGTGGCTTTTTGCAGCTCTTCAAACTAATCTCCTAGTAAAGAAAACTAAACCCATAGAACTTGGTTCAAGGGATGCTGCTGGAATGTGCAAATGTGTCTCATCCATTGCCTCCAGTTGCTCTGAGCTTCTGCCTGACCCTGGAGGTGTCCAGGGAAGGACTGGACGTGGCACTGGGTGCCCTGGGCCGGGTGACTTGGTGGTGTGGGCTCATAGGTTGGACTCAGTGATCCCAGAGGTCTTTTCCAGCCTGATCCTGTGATACTTTCCAAGTTCAGAGAAGAAACTCAGCGGTTATTTGGGTTAAATGGAAGGAGGTTTGTCAAAATAAGCTCAGAGAGGGCACAAAGGGCGAAGTCAGGAAGAATCGGCGCCTTCAGGACGGGGCTGTTTGGGCGTTAATTGTCAAAGGGGGGCCAAGCACGTGGGGTCAGGTGGCACAGCCATGACTTCCTGCCTTGTCACTTGGCATGGAAAGCGGGAATCTGGTTAGATGAGACCTCGAGGTTGAGTTCCATCCAAGCCCTCCCAGATCCTCATCTCGCCGGGAACGCGCTGGTTTGGAAACGCCGGTGTTCGGTTCGCGGCAAAAGCTGGGCAGGGGGAGCGGCATTTGCCTCGGAGCTGGTCTGATCCCCTTGCCGTGGAGTCAGCCAGCCTGAAGAGGGAGCAGGAACGAAGAGAAACGCCTGCCCTGGGAGCTGGGAAGGCGTCTGTCACCGAGGGAAGGGTCGGGGTGTGGCGTGTTCCGCCCGCCGTCAGGGCGATAAGTGACGGGTGTTTATCGGAGGGCGGATCTGCCCCTGGATGCTCAAAACCAGCAACTAATCAGCTTTGGCAGAGCACGTGGGTGCCCTTCAGCAGATCTGCACCCCGACTCCCTTCTGGCCTGCTCCCAAAATGCTTTCAGCTCTGGATTCCTCTGGATGCTTCCCCCAGAAACTCGCCCTCCCGGAGCCGCTCCAGCTCTCTCTCCCGGCTTTAATATCACTCATTGCAGGCTGGCCTAGGGTTTTTTGTTGGGTTTTTTTTTCCTTTTTTTTCCTTTTTTTTTTTTTTGTAACAGCAGAGTTGGAAGTCAGCTGGGATTTAGAGTGCATTAAGGGGAGAGACTGCAGCATTTTCTGCGAGCAGAACCTCTCCCTCAGCCCCTCTCCCGCTTCCCACTCGCCTTCGATTGGCTCTAATCTCCGGTGGCATTAAGGGGAAGGGCTTTGTAGTCCTTGGAAGCGCCGTGCTGGTGGTTGGATTACGTAACCAGCTAATAGATGTCCCTCAGGGATGCAGGAGATGGTGGTATCCATTCCCTCTGTCTCTGTCTGGGGATGGGGAGCAGATGGATTGGCAGCGTCGGCACCGGCGGGAGGATTTATCCGCCTCCTCGGGGCTGGGAGTGTGAGCAGCCTCCTGGACACCCGTTATTTGATGCAGGAGGAACAAACCACTCCTTCTGTCCAGAGGAGATGGAATTGGGGGTGATTTGGGACAACTGGTTGCAGGAAGGAGAGGGGGGGAAAACACCTCCCAGAGCCATGATGGGATTAACCAGCAAATTCCCCCTGCTCGGTGTTGTTCGCAAAGCCTTAATTTGCTGATACTCCCAAGAAATGCTTCTCTCCAGGAATGCTCTCACCCTTCTGCAGGGCTTTCCTGAGGGATTCCAATCCCTTTCCCTGGAAGGACTAGAAATTTATCCCCATCTTATTGATAGGGAAGAGGAGACAGTGTTTTAACACCTCCCCATCCCTGGAAGTGTCCAAGGCCAGGAAGGGGCTTGGAGCAACCTGGTCTAGTGGAAGGTGTCCCTGCCCATGGCAGGGGCTGAAACTGGATGATCCTTAAGGTCCCTTCCCATCCAAACCATTCCATGATTCCATGGAAATGTCTCAGGGTCAGACAAGGTGTTTCATTGCTGATTTTAACCCTAATTATTCTCTTTTATTAGTTTTTCTTTCTGCCTCAATACGGCAATTTCCCACCCGTTCTCTGGAATTATTACCTGAATCATGATTAAGTGATGATACAAGAACAACCTAGACAGCTAAAAAGGGGAAAGCTGTGCTCATGGATCCCTCGGGATGGAGGGCTGGCTGGCTGGATATCCCGCAGGGAGCCGGGGAACGGCCTGAACCACCCAAGGCTAATCTGGTGAGGGGTCACGTTTGCAGCCAAAGGAAATAGGATCCCCTGCTCCCACTGCAGTGTCAAACTGCCTAAGTGCATTATGGTTTCCTGGCTGCTCCGGAGCATCTGCTCGGAGCTGGGATGTGGGAACCGGTGACCCCACGGCTGGAGGCTCAGATGGTCCCTCCTTAAGTGGTTGGCATTAAACCAAGGAACGCTCAGAGCCAGCGCAGCCCATTGTGGCAGCACCTACTCCTCAAGCTGCATGGAGAAGGGGAAAGCTCTGAGCTCTGGAGCTGCTTTGGGAGCGGAGGAGGAAACTCGCTGGGGAAGGAGCGGGGCCGGAGCGTCCTCACCCCGCAGCCCTTTGTTTGACATGGATCTGAAGGGGCCTGGGAGCTGCCAGGGCCACGGGCTGCCCGCTGCCTCCTGAAATATTGATGGGGCTGCTCCTGCCCAGGACAGCTCAGGGCTGGGGAGAGCTCTGAGCCGTCCCTGCCCAAGGAAAGGAGCCTGCACGGCCTCGGGGCCGCCACAAGTCTGGGTTTGCTGTGGCTTTGTGCAGTGTGGGTTGTTCTGGAGGTGACAGGGTGCTCCAGGCTCCAGCTGGGACTCAAACCAGGGCTTGGGAAGAGCAGTGGAAGACGTGGGATCGAGCCGTGAGCAGGGAATTCATTTCGCAGAGCTGAGCTTGGCACAGCCAGAGATCCAGTGGATCCTTTGTCCCCCTCGGCCTCACCTGCAGCAACAGGTTCCCAGAGCACATTTTCCTGTCCCCAGAGCCCATTTTCCTGTCCCCAGAGCACATTTTCCTGTCCCCAGAGCCCGTTTTCCTGTCCCCAGAGCCCGTTTTCCTGATGTCTCCCCTCCCTGTGCTGCTGGAGGTGCTGCTGGGAGCACAGCTGAGGAGCCCACCGTGAGCCTTGCCCTCCTCCACCCCAAAAGCCATCCACAAACTCCAAACCCAGCTCTCCCTACGACCCAAGGGGGCCGTGCTTAGGGCCGGGGGTGAGCCAGGATTTGTGATGGGAAGAGCATTAGGACTCTGACATGGGCAGGGGGGGATTAACCAGCTCCCTGCTTTCTCAAGCCCAGGGAACGAGGCGTCGGTCCAGGAGCGTCTTCCCAGTTAGCGCGGGATAAACGAGCTTCCCGCGGCATTTGGGGGAACCTCCCGCCTGGAATTGCTGCTCCAGGTGGTGCCTTGGTGCTGGGAAGAGGTTTAAGTGCTGGAAAAGCCTCAGTCCTGGCTGAGGCTGCCGAGCTTCCCACACAAAACCGGCGGGCTGTCAGGTGGAAACCTGTCGCCACCCTCGGCTGCGCAGATGGGAAACGGGGAACCCTCCTCCTGACAGGCCTGGAGCGTGGATCCCAATCCCACACAGCTCTCTGAGGGCTGTTTACAGTTGGAAACACATCCAGGAGGGGAAGGCAGGCGTCGGGATCCCCTTCTCCTGACTTTGGGGTGCCTCAGGACAGGGAGGTGCCACACGGAGCCGCTGGGAACCGGTGGTTCAGCACAGGAGCAAAATAATCACAGATTAAGGGGGGAGGCTGAGAGGCTGCAAATGTCGGGGTTTTAAAATCGCTATTTTCTGTTTTTCCTGTTGGATCTCCTTTTTTTAGGGAAGGTGGAGCCAAATGAGTCGCTAGCAGCTTGGCAAAGTGCAGATCAGCTTGCTTGCACCGAGGAGGACAGGAAGGGAAGAGTCAAGCTTCTTGTAGGGACTTCCTGGTGGGAACAGAATTTTTTAATGGAGGTTTACTCTGAAACAGGTAGGATTTATTCCCAATGTGAAGGAAAGGTGAGGAAAATCAGTTTGGCAGATGTGTTTCAGAGGAGAGGGTAGGAGAGATGCCGGCAGCCAACAAGGAAAGCTAAAAGGGATGAGTGGGGGATTCCTGGATTCACTGAGCAGCTCCAGGAACAGGGAGAGGTGTTTCCTAGAGGACAAATTGCTGTTCATAAATGGATCATTATCATCAACAGGGCCTTGATGGACTCTCAGATACCTTGGCATAAGGCTCAGTTATGAGCTTAACCTGTGTCAAGTGGTGGTCTGTTCTCCTAGGGAACAAGGGACAGGACCAGAGGAAACAGCCCAGAATTCCACCAGGGGAGGTCCAGGTTGGATATCAGGGAAAATCTCTCCGTGGAAAGGGTTGTCAGGCATTGGAAGGGGCTGCAGGGGTGGAGTCCCCCATCCCTGGAGGGATTTCAATGCCCTGTGGATGTGGCACTTGGGGACGTGGGGCAGCGATGGCCTCGGCAGTGCTGGGGTTGGCTGGACTCGACCTGGGAATTCTTTTCCGACCCCGATGATCCCCCGATTTCAGCACACTCATTGTACCACCTGACTGCCCCCCATCCCTGTGCCCACACCTTCTCCCCGTCAGCCTCTGTGTGTGTTGGCACTCCAGTCCCACCAGTCAGGCCTTTCCCAGCGGGACCAGAGCCGGAACATCCCGTGCCCAGCGCCGGCTCTGCGGCTCCGTTGGCCCCGACCCTCCCGGCGGGGCCGATTCCCACCGGCTCCGGCCCGACCTCGCCTTGCCCTCCACCTGTGCTGCTGTGCTGGGCACTAATCCCGGGCAGGGCTGGGCTCAGGCTGTCCCTGTGACTCGGGGCTGTCACGGGCACCGCGCTGTGCTCGCCCTGATCTTGGCGCTGATGACGAGGCGGCTCCGCTGCCGATTAGGATTTGTCTGCCCACCAACCGCGGCTAAAAATAGCGGCTCGAGGTGGCTGTTCCTGGGCACTGCTCGGCTTTTGGGGCAGGGAAACCTCGGTTTGTTCACTTTGTTTAGCCTGGGGGAGAGAAGGCTCCGGGGAGACCCTCTGGCAGCATTTCCAGCGTGTGAAGGGGGCCTGTGGGAAGGCTGGAGAGGGACTTTTCCCAAGGGCGTGGAGTGACAGGACAAGGGGGAACGGCCTTGAGCTGAAGGGAGGGCAGGGTTAGATGGGATATTAGGAAGAAATTCCCTGTGAGGGTGGGGAGGCCCAGGCACAGGTTGCCCAGGGGAAGCTGTGGCTGCCCCTGGATCCCTGCAAGTCTCCAAGGCCAGGTTGGACAGGGCTTGGTGGAACCTGGGCTAGTGCAAGGTGTTGGGGCTGGAACTGGATGATCTTTAAGGTCCCTTCCACCCCAAACCAATCTGTGGCTCGTGGAGACAAGTATCTGTGTATGATGAGCACTCTGGGTGTGCCACAGGCCTCTCTCCTCTGGGCAAAGGGGACGGTGCTGGAGTAGCACGAGGAGCCTCCCGGCTGGTTTTGTGTCCCTGTTATGCCTCCAGGAGTCACATGGAGTCTCCAGGCTGCTCTTCAGCTGTGACACCAGGGCAGCACCCCGGGGAGACACCAGGAGTGGCTCAGTCCTGGCTTGATCCTCTGCCCTTTCCTTCCCAGAGGGACCCGCTCCGTTCCGGGCAGGGCGTCCCCGCCGAGCCCTTCGCTGCTCCAGCCCCTCCACAATTCCTGCCAGTCCCGCTGCTTTCAGAGAGTTTCCCTCCACAAATGAGCTGTGCCCTGTCTGGCACCGTGTCCCTGACCTCACAGCATCTCCAGCACCTCCCCTGCCCTCCCCTGCTGTCCCGAGGCAGCTGAGGCTCCCCAGCTGTCACAGCCGAAGCTGCCCCGGTTTAAGCACAGGCCATTTACCTTCCACGTGTCCTGAATTAGGGGGAATGGACAGGAGGGCTGGGCCTGTTTAAAAATTAAAGCTGATTACAAGGCATTAACATTACATTTAAAGGAATAGACAGCAGCTTCCTCTCTCTCTGCCTCAGCACAGTTGCAATATGTTCCCTTTTGTTCTGGGCTGGGAGAGGGAAGGGAGCAGGGTTTCTTCTTTATCCATCAATTTTAAAAGAGGAGCTGCCTGATGTCTGCTGCAGGACTCTAAAGCAGTTGTGGTCTGACTCTGCCTGGAGCAGTTCCCATCTCTGGGATCCCAACAGGAAGCCAAAGTTCTTTTGGCTGACCTTGAATTTCCCTTGGAACATCCAGACGATCTGGCACTGCTCACTGATCCATCCCCTGAGCTGCCATGTTGGGAAACTCCATATCTGAGGGATCCCTGTTGGTTTGGAATTCACCTGGTGACCCTTCATCACAAAACAGTCACAGCTGGGTCTGGCTGGGAGCACCCTGAATGAATGTGATGCTTTAGGAATTCTCTGTGGGGTTGGGCTGCACTTGGAGCCTGTTTGTTGGGTGTATTTGTGGGATATTTGTCCAGGTTTCTCTTCACCTTCATCCCACAGTCCCCCATTAATCCACGTGGCTCCATTAGGAGCTGCTCAGGGCAGGATGGTCACTGAGAAAAGGCCTTTGGGCAGATGAAATAATATATTTATAGTCACTGGACCTTGCTTTTCTTCCTTGTCCAAGAAGTCAGTGCTCCAGGGAGAGCTGAGAGCCCCTTGCAGGGCCTAAAGGGGCTCCAGGAGAGCTGGAGAGGGACTGGGGACAAGGC
>JAWWLV010000045.1:725457-749505 GCA_035041135.1 Platyrinchus mystaceus
GCAGCCCCTTCCCGTGGTGGAGACCCCCTGGATGGCTGCAGACCCCCCCAGACGCCTCCAAGGCCCCCCCCAGATGGCTGTGGACCCCCCAGCCTCGTCCCAGCGGCACCACTGGAGGAGGAGGAGGAAGGAGGAGGAGGAGGAGGAGGAGGAGGAAGGCACAAAGTGTCCTTTGTGTGGGCAAAGCCGAGGCCCCAACGAGCCGAGCGGGCCCGGGATGAGCTCGGGATACCCCGGATCTGGGAACAGGAGCTGAGCCCCCCCCGAGGACGCAGCCAGGACCCCCCACACCCCACCTGGCCTCGAGTTCGGGGTGCAGGACGAGCAGCAGGGCCGACCCCACGGCTTGGGTTTGACACCAGAGGGGACAGACGCGTCCCCCGCCCGCGCCCACCTTCCCACCACCACCACATCCCAAAACCCCGGGGCAGCCCCATTGCCCCGCCCGGCCCCCAAAGGGAAGGGGAGCCCCCCCAAGGCCTCGTGGCCGTCCTCACCTGGGGGACCCCGCCCTGGTGGCTCTGGGGACGCCCTTCCCGGCGGGACACGGGCGAGGCCGAGCCCGGCGCCATCCTTGGCGTGACTTTGGGAGCCGTGGTGGCCCCGGCGGGGGGGGGGGGCAGCTCTGGGGTGCCCCCGTGTCCCCCTCCATGTCCCCCACGCGAGGCCACTGCGGCAGGGCAGGCCCCGGTTCGGCCCCTGCGGAGCCGCCGCGCCGCGGCCGCGGCTCGTGACGTTGGGAGCTGCCGCATTGCGGATCTGCCCCCCCCGGGCCCCCCCGGCCCCGCCACCGCCGCCCCTGCCCGCCGCCACACCGGCCCCACACCTGCCCCGAGGGCACACGGGGGTCTCCCGGCCCCCCCAGACGCCTTTTGGGGCCCCACGAGGCCGAACGCCGTGGCCGACGCCGAAGGGCGCCGGAGCCGCCCAGGGATGCTCAGGGATGGCACCAAGATGGTGCCCGGAGCCGCCTCGGCCACGGCGGGGACAGGGATGGGGTGACTCGGGGCGGTGGCACTGCCAGGGTCACCCCTGGCATGAAGGGCGGGTGCCCAACGGTGCTTCACACCCCAAATCCCCCGGCTGCGGGGAATCTGTGGGAATCACCAGGTGGGGATGGGAATGGGAAATGGGAGGGAAATGGGAATGGGAATGAGGACAGAGACAAGGGCGGGAGGGAAAGGAGATGGGGATGGAAATGGGAATGAGGATGTGGACAAGGGCAGGAGGGGAAGGAGATGGAGATGGGGATGGAGGTGGGGATGGGAATGGGGTTGAGATGGAGATGAGGATGGAGATAGGAATAGGGAGAAGGAGGAGAAGATGAAGGGGAAAGAGAAGGAGAAGACAGAGATGGGGACAGGGATAAAGATGGGGATGGAAGCGGGAACAGGGATGGTGACAGAGGTGGAAACAGAGCCAGGAACGTGGTCAAGGACAGAGACAAGGATGAGGATGGGCTTGGGAAGGGCATAGGGATGGAGACAGAGACGAGGACAGGGACGGTGACAGGGATGGTGACAGTGAAGGAGCCGGCCCTGCTCAGCCAGGAGCCCCATTTTGGGGTCAGACCGGGCAGGTTTGTGCCGCAGAGCCGCAGACACCGGCCATGGCCCCCCCAGGGACCCCCCGCTCCCCTCTCAGCAGCCCCCGGCCCGGGCAGGACCCGCCCTGCCCCTCCCCACCGAGCTTTCGGTGCCCCCACGCAGGGCTGGGGACACTCTTGAGCCCGCGGGTCCCTAAACTCACCGCGGCACCGGGCAGGGGGGGGGCGGACAGGGGGGTTCTTACCGCGGCGTTAGGGGGGCTCGGACACCCCCCCAAAGCAGCACCCCCCGTGCCAGGGGGTCCCCTCGGCCGGGCTTTCGTTACCGGCGCTATTTGGTGCCGCCGGGGCTGCAAAGCGGCCCCACATCGCACCGGTGGGGCCGAGGGGGGCACGTCTGGACCCCAAAATACCCCCCCCCGGGCCGGGGGGCGGCGGCGGCCGAGGGCGGCGGGGCCGGACCCCGATTTCGTTGTCAATCCCTTCGCCCCGGTGGGACGCGATCGCTGCGACCTCCCCCCGACGGCAGAGGTTTGGGGGACCCCGGGAAGGGTGGGGGGCGCTGGGAGAGGGGGTGAGGCGGGGGGGGGCTCAGCTCGAAGGGGTTCGGGGGACCCTCCGTCGAGGAAAAGCGGGGACAGGGGGGAACATCCCGCCCCGGGGCCGGATCCTGCCGGGAAGGGCCCCGGGGGAGAACGGACCGGCTAAACGGGGGGGCCCCGCCCCCCGGGGGGGGCTCAACCGGACCCGCCCCCCCCCCCCCCGGCCGCACTTACCTCTGCTCCGAGCGCTGCCTCGGCTCCGGGCGGCCGAGCCGGGACCCGACGCGGGGGTCACCGCGGGGCTGAGGGAGGGGACAGACGGACACGGGACCCCCCCCCGCCACCCCGCGTCCCCCCGGGGGGGTCCCCGCCGCCGGCCGCCGCCCCGGCGCTCGCCCAAGTGGCGGGGAGCGGCAGCGGCAGCGGCCTTAGCCCGGCCGGGGGACCCCCCCTGCGGCTCCCAATTGGCCCAGGTGCCCCGGAAGGTGGAGCCGGGCCCGGGGCGGGGAGCGGGGGGGGGGACGGGCTCACCTTGGGCCACCCCCTCCTCCCACCCACCGCACCCCCGGGGCCGCCCCGGCGCGGTCCGTGCGCCTCCTCCCCCGTTACCCCTTCGCCCACCCCGGGGGGACGACGGCGGGACCCCCCCAGCGCGGAGCGCGGAGCGCGGGGCGGGTTGGGGGCGCTCCTCGAGCTGCTAAACAGGCGGAGAGACCCCCCCCCGTTCCATCCTTCGGCGGGTGGGAGGCGGTGCCCGCCCATCCCCGCGGCCTCGGGGCGGCTCGGCGGAGCGGGCAGGGAGCGGGCAGGGAGCGGGCAGGGCCGAGCCGCGGCCGGCGGCTCCTTCCCCCTGGGGGGGCACCTTTATAGGCGGCGCGGACCCGCCCCGGGGCCGCCGTCGGGGCCGCTCACCGGCTGTCGGACACCGGACCCCGCGCACCTGAGCCGCCCCTCCAGCAACGATCCGGTTTCCCGCTCCCGAAACTCCCCCTGAGCCCCCCCTCGGGGAGTTGGGGGGGGGGGAGGAAGGAAAACGATCCCGAGCCCCCCCCTCTCATCAGCGCAACTCGAGAGGCGCAGCTGCCGCCGCCCGGCCCGGGGGGACGGCGAGGGAGGGGGGCGCGACCCTCGGTGCGATGGATACGGGGGGGAGGGCGGGCGTCGCTCCGCGGTTGTCCCCGGGGTGGTGGGGGGGTCCCCAGGATGATGGAGGGGTCCCCCGAGGGGTGGAAGGGTCCCCAGGATGATGGAGGGTTCTCTAGGGTGGTGGAGGGGTCCCCCGAGGGACGGAGGGGTCCCCGGGGGTGGCGGAGGGGTCCCCGGGTGATGGAGGGGTCCCCTCCTCGCCCCAGCCCTGCAGCCACGACGGTGGCACCGCTGCGTTACCCTCCCCCGCCCCCCAAAAATTCCGTCTCTTCCCCAGAATAAATCCCACCCCCGCCCCCAAACGGCACACGAACACCCCCAGCGCCCCCGCACGGGTGTGAAACACGTATCGGAATAGAAAGAGATAAATTTGGGAGGGGGGTCACTGAGCCCTCCCCCCCGGCCCCAAAGCGCGTGTGCAGCGCTGGGCTCCAAACCAGCCCGACCAGTTTGGGGCCAGGTGCCCGCTGGGACCGGGATCGGGTTGCCGCGGCCGCCGGGATGGAGGGTGGGAGAAGCCGGGATGGAAGGTGGGAGAAGCCGGGATGGAAGGTGGGAGAAGCCGGTCGGGGCTTCCCGTTTTTTTTTTTTTAAGGGGGATTTTAGGTGGAGCACAAGAGGGTGACGGGGGGGAGAGAAGCCCCCACAAGAGAGATGGGGGGAGCGGGGAAGGAGGGACAAGGGTGGGAAGAGGGGGTCGGAGCGGGGGTGAGGGTGATGGATGGCCAGGATTGGGATGTGCTCGGGATGCTGCTCTGTGGGACCGCAGGGTGGTGCTGCAGGAAGGAGGGTCCCGGCATGGTCCCCAAGACCTGGGATGCTCCCCGAGATCCCAGGATGGTCCTCGAGTAGGGAGGCAGCCCTGGATGGTCCCTGTGGTCCGGGATGATCCCGATGCCCTGGGGTGGTCCCCAGGATCCTGGGATGGTCCCTGAGACCCCAGGATGGTCCCCAAGCAGGGAGGAACCCCAGATGGTTCCCAAGAGCCTCGGGATAGTCCCTGAGACCCAGGGATAGTCCTGAAACAATGAGACACCTTGGATGTCCCCACAGGTGCAGGTATTGTCCCCAAGGGCCCAGCATGGTCCCTGAGATCCTGGGATAGTCCCTAAGCCGGGAGGCACCTTGGATGGTTCCCAGGAGCAAGGATGATCCCCAGGAGTGCTGGGATGGGTCCTGGAGACCCCAAGACAGTTCCTGAGACTCCGAGATAGTCTCCAAGAAGGGAAGCACCACCAATGGGCCCCAGAAACCAGGATGATGCCCAAGACCCTGCAGTGGTCCCTGAGACCCCGGGATGGTTCCTGAGACTCCAAGATGGTCCCCAGGAGGGGAAGCACCCCAGGTGATTCCCAGAAGCCCCTTGGATAGTTCCCAAGCAAGGAGGAACCTGGGATGCTCCCCAAGAACCTGGGACAGTCCCTGAGACCCCAGGATGGTCCCCAAGACCCCCGGGATGGTGCCCATGCCAAGGGATGTCCCCTGACACCCCAGGGGTCTCCCATCCCAGCCCGGGGATCATCTTCCCAGGACGATCCCGATGCTGAGGGGTGCCCTGATGGCCTCCATGGTGCCAACCCTTTGGCACGGGGCTCGTCCCTGTCCCCGGCACCGTCGATATTCCGGCTCCCCGGGATTTCGTGGAGGGCTCGGCCCCGTAAACCGAGCGCAGCAAATGGCCCTGTTTAAAAATTTACAGCGGCTTCTTCTGTTCCTCGGCCGAATATTGGATGTGGAAGGACCTGGAGGAGCCTCTGGAAAGGCGGAGGGGGGGGCGGGAAAAGCGCCCGGGGTGGGGGCTCTGCCGGGGCCGCGTTTCCTTCGGCGGCTCCTGCCGGGCTCAGATGGGGCCGGGGGATAATGGAATATTGACGTGGAGGGATGAGGGAGCCGAGGTGCATTAGCCGGGAACCCCCCCCCGGCACGTTTATGACACTGGAAAAATCCCCTCCCCACCCCACTTCCATGAGATCCTGGTTTAAAAAGGGGGTTGGAGCTCAGGGATAGGGAAGGGGTCGCTGTGGTTCGTCCTCTGGGGTGTCAGCCCAAGGTGGGATGTGCCGGGATGAGATTGGGACCACCCCGGGTTTGGGGGGTGTTTGGTCCGGGGTGGGCGAGGGGGGAAGTTGTTGGGTTTGGCATCAGCACGCTCGAGGTGGGAAAAATCGGGGATGAGGAAAACCGGGGGGTGAAGGAGAGGAGCTTGGGAAAAAAGAGCTAAAAACTGGGAAGGAGCAAAGCGGGGAGGGAGAAACCCCGGATGGAAAAGGCTCAGGATCGCCAGTCGGGGGGAAAACAGGGACGTTTGCCATCAAACAGGCATTGAGAGTGTTCCCTGCAGGAGCGCTCCTGCTCTCCCGGGATGTGCCAGGGGCGCTGGGATCCGGCTTGGAATGGGCGCTTCGGCTCCAGCCCCTCTGGAGAGCACGTGCCCCCAGCCCACGGCTTGTTCCCTCGGGAAGGCTCGTCCAGCGCTGTCCTGAGCCGGTATTTGGGGGCCGGTTGATGCCAACCTGAGCAAGACCTTTCCCCAAGGCCGTGTCTGTCCCCCCGGGGGGACACGGGTCATTCCAGGGGGGCCATTCCCGCTCCGGGGGGTCGGGCCGGGCCGTGTCCCTGCCGCTGGAATCTCATGCATTAGTAATGGCCACCGATCCGCCGGCGCTGACGGCATTTCTTCCAGCCGGGAGGAACAATTCGGGCCGTAACCGGAGCCGGCGGGGCCGGGGGGGAGGCTCAGGTGTCCCCCGGGGACCGCGGGGTCACCGCCAGCGGCCCCCGCCTCGTCTCGGTGCCCACTCGGGGGGTGCTCGCCCCCCTTTGGGATCGCACCCCCCGTGGATGGGCGGCATCCGTCAGCTGGAGCGGTTTTTTGGGATTCCACGAGGATGGGGAGGGGTTCCCGTGGTGGAAGATCCCGGCACTGGGCACAGGGAGAGAGCCGGGGGGGAGAAGGGGGGGAATGTCCTGCAGCCCCAGGACCCCGAGCACCCACCAGAGCTGGATTGTCCCCTCTGTCACAGGGGCTGCCAAGGGGGTGGCACCCCATCCATGGGGATGGCACCCCATCCATGAGGATAGCACCCAGAAATCCCTGGGGATGGCACTGACCAGAGCCAGATGGGAACAGCACCCAGAACCCCTCTGGGATGGCACCCAAAATCCCTTAGGGATGGTACCCAGAGCCCAATGGAAATGGCACCCAGATCCATTCGGGGGTGGCATCCAAAGCACCGCAGGGATGGCACCACCCAGAACGAGGGGGGAATGGCACTCAGGCCTCCCCCCACAGGGGTGACACCCGAAGCCCCTTGGAGGGGCTCCAGCCTCTGCTCCAGCCTCTCCCTGCCTCGGGATCCTTGGGAATCCACCAAACCATTCCACGGGCTGGGAAAACGGGGAGTGCCCCCATGGAGGGACAAGGGCAGCTCAGCTCCTCATTCCACAGGAACCCCTCAATGGGAAAGGGGGGAATTCCAGGGACAGGAGGCAAAGGTTGTTCCCAAAACAGCTGTGGTGAAGTTTGGGAAGAGGGAGCTGATTCCAGAGCCCCTTGGAGCCAAAATCCCTCAGGGATGGTACCCAGGGCCCAATGGAAATGGCACCCTGAGCCCAGTGAGGATGGCATCCAAAATCCCAGGGGATGACACCCAGATCTCCACAGGGAAGGTAATCAGAACTCCCCAGGGATGTCACCCAGAGCCCCATGGGGATGGTACCCAAAATCCCTCAGGGATGGTACCCAGAATTCCATGGACACAGCACCCAAAATCCCTCAGGGATGGTACCCAGAACTCCATGGACACAGCGCCCAAAATCCCTTGGGGATTGGCACTGGGAGTCCAGTGGGAATGGCACCCAGACCTCCATGGGAATGACACCCTGAGCCCCCTGGGGATGGCACCCAAAATCCCTCAGGGAAGGTACCCAGGGCCCAATGGAAATGGCACCCAAATCCCCTTGGGGACGGAACTGAAAGCCCTGCAGTGGTGGCACCCAGAGCCCCGTGGCAATGTCACCCTGCAGGGATCGCTCCCAGATCCCCGGGAGGTGCCACCCGGATCCCAGGGGGGTCCAAGCTCAGGGCTTTTACCCTTTGGCATCGGCACAAGACCTGGGCAGGGTGACACCTCTGGGTGTCCCTGGGGCAGGGTGGCACCTCTGGGTGTCCCTGGGGCAGGGTGACACCTCTGGGTGTCCCTGGGGCAGGGTGACACCTCTGGGTGTCCCTGGGGCAGGGTGGCACCTCTGGGTGTCCCTGGGGCAGGGTGGCACCTCTGGGTGTCTGAACCCCTGTCCTCACGTCATCCCAGCCCTGACCCTCCCCCCCCCCAACAACCCCCACCCCCGTCCTGGGGGTGTCCCTTGTCCCCCGGGGGACAGCGAGGACAGGGAGGGCCGTACTGGGCAGACTGGGAGGCCACTGGTGTGGCGCGGGGGCCACCTGCCGGGCGGAGGGGACAGTGCCACCCCCGCCGGGCGGAGGGGACAGTGCCACCCCCGTCGGGCGGAGGGGACAGTGCCACCCCTGCCGGGCGGAGGGGACAGTGCCACCCCCGAGAGCCCCCGGAGAGGGGTGGGCACGGCCCGGGGGGGGGTGTGGGACTGTCCCCTCTCCGCCCCCTTCTCCTGCAGAGCCCGGAGCGCTGGTGGCCCCGGGGGGTGGCACTGGGACAGTGTCGCACCCCCCGACCCGTTGTCCCCGCTGTCCCCCGGCGCTGGCCGCGGGTGGCACCGGCACGACACGGACCCGTCCCCTGTCCCCAAAGTGGGGACAAACGGCCCCGGCGGGAGCGGGAGGGGCCGGGGAGGAGGAGGAGAAGGAGGAGGAGGAGGAGGAGGAGGAAGAGGAGGAGGAGGAGGAGGAGGAAGAGGAGGAAGGTCTCGCTCGGCTCCAGGACATTTGGGGCAGGAAGTTAAAGCGGGACACGGCCCGGGGGTGTCACGTCCCTCGGCCCATCCACGGCCCCGAACACCCAATTCCAGCTGCTCCCGCTCCCCCTCGCATTCCCTGCGCACGTCATCCCAATCCCTGCAAAACACCGAGCCAGAATTCTGTGGGATTATCCAGAAAACTCCCATTATCCACCCCTGCCGTGATTCCCAGCCCTCCCTTACACGGCTCCCACTGTGGAATCCCGGGATTTGACAGCTTGTGCTGCTCCAAGGAGACCTTGGCTGAGAGCCGGGGGTGGAGGGATGGAATTCCTCACTTCCAGCCCCAAATCCCAAAAATCAGCTTTGGTGCGGCCGCCGGGGCAGGGAAGGACATCACCCAGCCGCTGGAAAACAGTCGGAAAAGGAATGTCAAGGCTGGAAAACTCCTCCAAGATCATCAGTTCCAACCTTCCCACCTTGGCTGGGCACAACCGGCGCTGCTCCCGCCTCCAGCGGGGCATTCCCGGGGGGAAAATCCTGGCAGGTGATCCATGTGGACCACAGATGGATCCCGGTGGGAAGCAGAGCCAAGGCCACGCAGTCCGGGGGCTTCCAAGGGAGATCAAAGAGCAGCCAAAATTCCAGGGTTTATTAAAAAAAAAAAATAAAAAAAGGGATTAAAACGCTCTGGGATTTTACACAGCTCTGGGAGGGGGAGTTCCAGGGAACAGGGAAGATGTTCCAGGGAACAGGGAAGATGTTTCAGGGAACAGGGAAGATGTTCCAGGGAACAGGGAGATGTTCCAGGGAACAGGGAAGATGTTTCAGGGAACAGGGAGATGTTCCAGGGAACAGGGAAGATGTTTCAGGGAACAGGGAGATGTTCCCGACATTCCCACTCTGCGGCAGCACAAGGGAATCAATAAAGGAAGATTCCAAGACCCCGAGATCCCTTCGAGTCGCACCCGAGAGACCCCAGACAGGGGCAGGAGAGTTGTGGCCATTCCCAAGTGGCAGCAGAACGTGGAGGAGGGAAAAAAACCATGGAAAAAAATCAGGAATAAAACGTTTAAAGTGTGAAGCAGCTCTCGGACTTCCCGAGGGGGATCCCGATCCCTCCTGAGGGGAGATTCAGGGAAAAACAAGGGGATTTGGGGAAAAAAGGATTTGGGAAAAAGAGGGAGATTTGGATAAAAAGAGAGGGATTTGGAAAAAAAAAGAGGAAGACGAGGAAAAAAGAGGGAGATTTAGGGAAAAAAAGGGGATTTGGGGAAAAAAGATTTGGGAAAAAAAGAGGGAAATTTGGATAAAATTTGGATAAAAAGAGGGAGATTTGGATAAAAAGAGGGAGACTTGGAAAGAAGGAGGGAGATGTGGAAAAAAAAGAGGGAGACTTGGGGAAAAAAGAGGGAGATTTAGGGGAAAAAGGAGATTTGGAAAAAAAAGATTTGGGATAAAAAGAGGAAGACTTGGATAAAAAGAGGGAGATTTGGGGGAGAAGAAGAGGGAGATCTGGAGGAAAAAAGAGGAAGATTTGGAAAGAAAAAGGAAGATTTGGATAAAAAGATTAGAGGGGAAAAAAGAGGGAGATTTGGATAAAAAGAGAGATTTGGGGGAAAAGATTTGGGAAAAAGAGAGGAAGACTTGGATAAAAAGAGGGAGATTTAGGGGGGGAAAAAGGAAGATTTGGAAAAAAAAAAGAGGGAAATTTGGGGAAAAAAAGAGGGAGATTTGGGGGGAAAAGGAAGATTTAGGGAAAAAAGGGGAGATTTGGATAAAAAGAGGGAGATTTGGGAAAAAGGAGGTGGAAGAGGAGGGGAAGCAGCAGCAGCAGCGACCCCAACCCACCTCTCCATCCGAAGTGTCCCCACCTGGACATTTTTCCAGGACGTTTTTCCAAGCAGCGTTTGGGCGGATTTTCCTGCCCGGAGCATCGCGGCGGGTCGGGAAGCGCCGGGAACGGGCGGATCCTGCGGGAAAACGGGTCGGGAAAAGCTGCGGGAGCTTCCCGGGAACCCCCCGCGCCCTTCCCGAGGCGCCGTTTTATCGGGAATATCCGCTCAGCACTTCCCGAGGGGAACGGGGAGAACATTCCCTCCGAACCCACCTGAGGGAAGGAAGGGCTGGAATCCAATCCCACCCCCGGGTGTGGGATGGGAATTCACCACTAATTTTATACGACCTTGGAAAAATACAAATTTTTATTGCGATTTTTCTCCTTTTTGAGGTTTTTTTTTTTGTTTGGTTTGTTTTTTTGGGAAGCTTTTCCACCTGGGATCACCCCCCAGCCCCGGATCTACCCCTAAGGAAGGCTGAAAGCACAAGAAGAAGCCGCCCAGGGGCAGCAAAAGTTCATTAAAAGCGGCTCCTCCCGCCCCGAAGTAACGAGCCAAGCACGTGCTAACGAGTCAACGACGCCATCACACGTTAATTAGTCCATTAAGAGCTAATGAGCCCCTGACGAGCCACAAATGCTATGACAGCAACTCCAGCACACACACCAGGCACAGCCCCACGCGGGAAAAACCGGGAAAAACCGGGAAAAACCGGGAAAAAGGGGTGGGAAAAACTCAGCTCGGCGCCGGGAATCGCCGGGGGAGGGAAAGGGGAGGGGGAAAATCACGGGGGGGAAAGTGGGATTGGAGGGAAATTCGGGTTTTACCCCCCGAAACAGCCAAAAAAGGGCCGGGTGGTGCCGCGGGAATTCGGGATGTGCCGATTCCCAGCCGGGAGGGGTTTTGATGGGAAGTTCAACGAAGTCCCGGCAGTGCCGGGAAAAACGGGAATAACGGAGCGGTCGGACATTCCAAACCTGCTCCAGAGGGGGCGTCTCCTGCCGAATATCCACCCAAATCCCCCCAAAATAACCCAGCACTCGGGATCTCCAGAGGATCCCGAACCCCTTCGAGGGGAAAAAAAGAGAGACCCGGGAATTTCAAAGGGACGGGAAAAAAAAAAAAGGGGGGGGGGGGAATAAAAATCCAAGATTCCAATTCCCAAACATCCTGGAAAAGGCAAATCGACCCCTCCCCATCCCCCCCACTCCCAACCCCCCCCCAGAACAACAAAGAGGCTTCATTTGCTCCCTCGAGTGGTGCTTTTTTTTAGACATTTTTTTATTCATCTCCAATTTTTTTTTAATTTTTTTTTTTGTGGATTTTTTTTAAAGGTTTTTTTTGTGATTTTTTTTTCTTGTATTTTTTTTGTGTTTTGTTTTTTTGTTTTTTTGTTTTTTTTTCCCCAGATCATTTTCCTTTTGTTTTAACTCTTCGGGGAATTTCTCATTCCCAGTTTTACACACACAAGCAGATGGGAACCAAGCTGGTGCAGAAAGGGGGGTGAGGAGGGGGAAAAGGGAGGAAAAGAAGGAAAAAAAAAAAGATAAAAATAAAAAAAAAAATCAAATCAAATCAGTGCCGATGGATTTGTGGATTCCGGCCCGTGGGACGATCCCTGCGGATCTGGAGCTCCTGGAAGGCTGATCCGTGTGGTCCCAGGAGATTCCCGGTGTTTCAGAGGTGTTTTACCCAAATTCCAAGCAAAAAATAAAAAACAACAACAAACGAGGAGGGCCAAAAAAAACCAAAAAACAACCAACAACCAACCAAAAAGCCAACTGGGAGCCGCTCCAGGGCAGCAGGTTCCAATCCCAGGGAAAGGCTCCGCTTCCGCTTCCGAGCGCTCCCGGCGAATCCAAGTGTTCCAAGAGCGTCGTATCCGTTGGGTTCTTCCCTCCCAACAAGTGAACAGCTCATCAATCCGGCCTGGGAGAGCCACAACATCCAGAGGTTTTCCAAAGGGGCTCCACGGGGGGGTCGTCAGTCCTGCCGGAATCCTCGGGAAGGAGGGATCGGGATCCAGGCGGACGCCTCCGGAGCGCTCCGTGCCTGCCGGGCTCGGGGCTCAGTTCATTCCCTCTCCTTCTCCCTGCTGGAGGAGCCCCTTCCATCCCTCAGCCCCGGGATCCTGGATTGGGATGCAGACGCTGTTCCCAACGGAGCCGCCGCGGACACGGAGAGCGAAACATCCCGGGGCCGGGGTTGGTGTTTTGTTTTTTTGGGAATGGGGAGGGGTTGGGTTTGTGTTTCGTGTTGTCTGGTTTTTTTGGCTGCTCATTCCCTCCCTAACCAGGGCCGGCTGTCCCGGGACAGTCCAGCAGCAACAAGTGGAAATCCGAACTCCTGCATTCCCGGCAATATTGCTACCGGCATGGAATGTGGGAATACGCTACCGCACCTCGGGAGACGAGCGGGGACGGAAGGGGGACAAGGGGGGGACCTCGGGACCTAAAGGGGGTGGAGAGAGAGAGATATATATATATATATATATATCAATGCTATAATTCATAAAAACCTTGTTTAGTAATAAAAAAAATTGCTTTGTTTAAATATGAATATTATAGTCTGCTTCTCATGGTTAGGAAATTAGAGTGTCTCTGAAAAGCAGGAGGGCCCCTCCACTACAATTCCATGTCCTGGGCCTCGTCTTCCGAGAAGTCGGACATGGAGCTCTCGGAGGAGCTGTCCCCGGTGCCTTCTTCCTGCTCCTTTAGTGCTTCTTCTGTTGCATATTTCTGGATGTATTCTGGGGGAAAAGGGGGGAAAAAAGGGGGGTTTAGCAGGAGGAGGAGGGGGAGGAGTCACAGCTCATGGTCACAAAATGTGTCACCAGTCCCAGTGACTCCATCGGAATTGGTTCTGTAGTGTCTCTAAATTATATCAAAACTACACCTGAATTGTATATAAATTACACCTAAACTATATCTAAACTATATCCAAACTATATCTAATTTATATCCAAATTATATCTAAACTATATCTAAGTTATATCCAAACTATATTTAAATTATATCCAAACTATATCCAAACTATATCTAAACTATATCCAAACTATATCTAAGTTATATCCAAACTATATCTAAGTTATATCCAAACTATATCTAAGTTATATCCAAACTATATCCAAACTATATCCAAACTATATCCAAACTATATCCAAACTATATCCAAACTATATCTAAGTTATATCCAAACTATATCTAAGTTATATCCAAACTATATCTAAGTTATATCTAAATTATATCTAAACTATATCTAAATTATATCTAAATTACACAGTTATAAAGGGATCCCAAGGATTCCCTGTCAGTCACAGCTCGTTGAGTGTCATCGTGTGTGACAATTCCTATAAATTATATCTAAACTATATCTAAACTATATCTAAGTTATATCTAAATTATATCTAAATTACACATTTATAAATTACACAATTATAAAGTCTGTATTGCCAAGAGAAACTATGGATTCCCTATTCCTGGAAGTGCCCAAGGCCAGGCTGGATGAGGTTTGGGACAGTGAAAAGTGTCCCTGCACTTAAATTCCCTCCCATCCCAAACCATCCTGGGATTCTGTGTTTCCCAACACACCGGGAAAACAGGTGGAGAGCTCATGGATGTGCAAAACCCTTGGGAACAAGGAGGATCCCAAAGATTCCCTGGCAGTCACAGCTCATTGAGTGTCATCGTGTGTGACAAGTCCTATAAACTATATCCAAACAATATCTAAACTATATCCAAACTATATCCAAACTATATCTAAACTATATCTAAACTATATCTAAATTATATCCAAACAATATCTAAATTATATCTAAATAACACATTTATAAATTACACAACTATAAAGTCTGTATTGCCCAGAGAAACTGTGGATTCCCCATCCCTGGAAGCGCCCAAGGCCAGGCTGGATGAGGTTTGGAGCAGCCTGGGACAGTGAAGAAAAGTGTCCCTGCACTTAAATTCCCTCCCATCCCAAACCATCCCGGGATTCTGTGTTTCCCAGCATTGTCCAACACACTGGGAAAACAGGTGGAGAGCTCATGGATGTGCAGAACCCTTGGGAACAAGGAGGATCCCAAGGATTCCCTGTCAGCATCACACATAGTTGGAGCTGGGAACAGCCGGGTCCTTCCCAGTGGGATGGACCTCAATGAACTGCCCAAGAGTGGATTGATTCCCAAAATCCGGGATTTGGGACCAATCTAAAAGCCATGGAAGGGCCTGACTCAAAGCAACTCAGATCCAAGTTTAAACTGCCAGGGCAGGACCAGCCAAGCTCAGAGCCAGACTAGAATTCCAGCCTAAGGAAAAGGAGGAGCTGGGATGGGCCCCAAGGAACAGCCCAGGAGTGGATTGATTCCCAAAATCAGGGATTTAGGACAAATCCCAAAGCCATCAAGGGCCTGACTTAAAGAAATGAAGGATTTGGGAGTCTGTTCCCTGATCCCAAGGAGGTTCTGACTCCCTTTCTGAGCCTTGTCCTTCCAGCCCTTCCCAGAGCAGCTTCCAGGACCTGCCCCATCCCGTCCCTCCCTGCTCACCCCATCCTGCTTCCAGGATAAACCATTCCCTTCTTTCCTGAGGGCACTTCCCACGTGCCAAGGCTCAGAACCCCATCTGGTCCTTTAAACTCTTCCAAGTCTTTCCCTCTCTCAATATTCCAGCCTTTATTAATTCTCTGCCGCTTCCCAACGGGAATTCCTGACCTCTAGGAAACCTTGGCTGGACTAGGAAGCGGCAAGGAAGGATGAGCCGGGGTTTTCCAAGAATTCCTGCTCTGCCACAGCACAAACCCAGCTTTTCCAACAGCACCACCAATCCTGCTCCCAGAACTTCCCAAAGAACTCCCAACGAGCCCCTTTTTATCCAGTGATTGTTTCCTGAGTGCTCCTGACTGGAATTTTCCTGCTTTTTTGGCCACATGCTGAATCATTTCCCCCATTCCTCAATGGAACAGGAATCCTATCCCACTTTCCCTCCAGCTTTCCCTATTTAGGGTGAGCTGATGATTCCCACACTCAACAGCGCGTTCCTTACTCTGCATCACCCGCTGTTTCACCTGCAAAAGGACCCCTGGAACAGGGGAAAATCCAGGGGCTGTGACTCCTGGGAGAGCAGGGATTCCTGGGGGATGGAATGCTGGGAATGCTGTGGAATCCTATCCCACTTCCCTTCCAGCTTTCCCTGTTCAGGGTGTGCTGATGATTCCCACATCCCACAGCGCGTTCCTTACTCCGCCTCCCCCTCCCCGTGGTTTCACCTGCAAAAGGACCCCTGGAATGGGGGAAAATCCAGGGGCTGAGATTCCCAGGAGAGAGCAGGGATTCCTGGGGGATGGAAAGCTGGGAATGCTGCAGGTTTGGAGGCCTCACCTTTGATTTTCTGCTTGTACTCCTCCGGCCGGTGCAGGTACATGGCGGCGGCGTCGCCGTTCAGCGGGTCGATGGGGTTGGGATAAGCCAGGAGTTGGGGCAGGAACGACTCGAAGATGTTGGTGAGATCTGCAGGGAAGGAAAAACACATCCCATCGTGGAAAATGGAGAATGGGAGCAGGGGAAAACTCCTGGGAAACGTGGGGATGAGGGGGAATTAACGGGAGGAACACATGGGGGGGGGAGTTGTCGCGACTCGGGGGCTGCTCCCGATCCCGACAGAGACTGCGGGATGGGAGAGCCTGGAGGCACCTCCTGGGCCAAGTTATCCCAGGATTCTGGGGTTAAATCCATGGATACTGAGGGGAAAGAGTCTCCCAGAGGGAATAAAACATCAAGGGATGTGTTTGTGTGCCGGGACCTCGAGCAGTTTGGGAGCGACAAGGAGTCGCTGCAACTCCCAAACTGCTCGAGGTCCCGGCACACAAACACGGATATTGGGGGGGGTAAATCATGGAATTGTCTGGGTTTTCAATCCTGGCTCCAAAAAAAAATAGGGAAGAAGGAAAACAGAAGGAAAAACCAAAACAAAAAGGTGCTGTGCTTCACCCCCTCACTGAATTATTCTCCTCTTTCTCTGCTCTCCTTAAATGTTCTCTGCTCCATGGAGGGATTGGAAGCTCCTGGAGGTCCCTCCCAACCCAGACCATCCCATGATTCCAGGATTAAATCCATGGATTTCATCTCCCAGAGATGAATCCTGTCACTGGAAAAAAAAATCCCCCCAATCACCAACTGCCTCCTGCAGCTCCAACCGACCCTCGGAGCTCTGGGATCCATCCCAGATATCCCACACAACGGGAATTCTCCTCCTCCTGGTGCCTCTTCCCACATCCCTGAGGTGACAAAACATCCCATCCCGGTGGTGGGGGAGGTCAGGGATAAACCCTGTGCCATCATTCCTCCCTGGGAACATTCCTGGTGTGGGGTTTTCCCATGGATTTTGCCAGGGAATGTTCTATGTCTTTGTTACCCTTTCCCGTGTCAGGGAAATCCTGGATGAGGATTTCTGGCTCCCTCCAGCCTGGATCCAGCTGGAGCTGCCAGGGAGCAAGTTTGGCCACCTCCCCTTGTCTCTTTTCCCTGGAAAAACCTCCAATTCCCAAGTCCAGCCCTCACCAAACCGCTAAATTCAAGCCAATCTCCACTCAGCTCAGAGCCCTCAATCCCTAAAAAAATTCCCCAAATAGGAAGGAAAGGGATCTCCAGGTGTTCTCCCTGTGCCAGCAGCTGTGGGATGCATCCATGGAAAACCAGGATGCAGCTCCACCCGCAGTGTTTGGTGGCCAGGACTGTCCTGGCTGGCACAGGGATCGACCAGGAGCCACCAGCGGCTCCCAGGACGGAGCACAACGTTGGGAAGGAGGATCCCAATCCAAAAAAAGGGGTATGAGAAACAGTGGGAATGCTCTGGAAGGATATTTCCCACCATGGCAGGCAGAATTCCAAGGGACTGGCTTCAGGAATGGCCTTTTAATTTGGGGGATCGGCCCTTGGGAAAGGTCTCTGGGGAGCAGTTTGGGATCTGTTGTGTCTCCTGGAATCCCAGGAAGCAGAGCTCTGGAATGCAGAGCTCTGGAATGCAGAGCTCTGGAATGTTCCCTGGGACACACAGGATTGCAATCCTGCTTTTAGGACACCCCATTAATCCCCTTCTTTCTCCCAATCCCCAAAGCCCTGGTTTGGTAGGAAGTGCCTGAGGTTCAATCCCAGCTCCAAGGGCCTGGTGTTCCCTCTGGGAATTCAACCACGGAGCCCTCAGGAATTCTTTGGTGGCCGTCCTGAGTCTTTCCCACCTTGGGCTGCTGCTGGAATTATCTGCTCCATACCCTCTGGAATGCTCTGGTTCCAAGGGGTGACACTCCAAGACCCAAAGGGATGTTATTCCCCCTTTTCATGTTCCTGTTCCCTCCTCCCCCCTCGGAAAGAGGCAAATCCCTGGGAGGGCAGAGGCGGTGCAGGAACCCGGGATTGGGGATTCCTGAGGGAATTCAGTCATTCCAGGTCCTCCCTGCAGCTCCAGGTGGGATCCAACCCTCTGGAGCACAAACCCAGCGCCGCTGGGATGATTCCCTTTGGCTGATCTCCCCCAGCACATCCATGTGGGGACCCTCATCCCTGCATTCCACGTGGAATTCCGGCATTCCCACGTGGAGCTGCTCCAGCAATCCAACCCCAGGATTCACCTGGAATGTCCTTGGGAGGAAGGGGAACTGGTTTGTCCCTCCAGCAGCTCCTGCAAAGCTTCGGCTTTAAGAGCTAAAATCCGATTTCCAGGGAAGAACGTGAGGGATTGGATGGGAATATTGCCCTGAAAACTCTTCCACAGGGCAAAATGGGAATACTGGAGAAATTCCCGTTTTTAAAAGGCAGCCAAACTCAGAGCAGACCCTCAGCTGTGCTTTACCAAGCCCAGAATTCCCTAAATCCCGTTTTAATGGCTCTTCAGGTGATTTTTTTTCCCGTCTCCAAGAAGGAGATTCGTGCCCAGAAAAATCCCAGTGGGAACCCCAAACCATCCTGCAGGAATTGGGTGCAGTTCCACCTCCTCCCCTTTCCAATGAAATCTGATTTTTCCCGTGATTTTGGCCGAGTGAGGAGCCTGAAAATTCCATAAAAATCCCCCAAGGAGTGTCCTGGAATCACATCCAGCTTTGAGGGACATTCCCAACTCACCATAGAGAGCTGTCCAGGTTTGATTGATTACATCTAGACATACAGTTCCTGACCTGGAAAACATGGAAAAACTGGGATGAAAACCAAGGCAAAGATGGGATTAAACACATTCCCACCCCAAAATAATCCTGGGATCAAATTATCCTCCCTTTCCCCCTTCCCAAGGGGCTGGATAAGCGATTTATTCCCACTTATTCCCGATTTACTCCCCATTAATCCCATCATAAAATAAAACCGGAGCTTTTACTGAGACTTCAGGGCAGAAAATTCCCGTTAAACCGGAGAACCGGGAAGAAAGGCCGGGAATTCTGCGGGATGTGGGGCTGGGAGGGGTTTTACTCACGCCTCGTCAATGTTGGGATGGAAGATTTTATTCATGAATCCTGCAAGGAAAAACAGGGATGAACCGCAGGGAACACCCGGAGATCCGGGATTTTTTTTCCCGGGAAAAGCAAAGCCATAAAAACCCAGTTGGCCTTTAAGCCATTCCCACCATTTCCACCCCAGCTATTCCCAGAATCCAGGGAAACCCCTCGGCACAAACCCTTCTTTTTCCCAAATCCAGCGGAGTTATCCACCAATCCCTCAATTCCTGCTCCCAGGGCTGGGAAAACAAACCCCTTGGGAGAGGGAAAAGGGGGATTGGGAAAGGGGGAATTCCACTTTAAACCAAGTTTTATTCCAGCCCTTTGAGTAAATTAAATCAAGTTTGGTGTAATTAAATTAAATCTAAAATAAACCCACGTCAATTAAATCAGATTTTGAGTGGAATATTTGGAATTTTGGGGTTATGAGGTATCGGGAAATCAGCATTTCTCCCACAGGAATGGCTCAGAAATCCCGGGATCGGGGCTGGGAACGAGGATTCCTTACCTATGGATGGGGATTTGAAAGGATATTTATCAGGAAGGTCGACTCTAACTTTCCATACTCCGCCTTCATAAGGTGCTGCAAGGGAGGAAAATCAGGAATTAGGGAGTTTTATGTCCCTGTGGGACAACAAATGGAGCTCCAGCATTAAGGGAAACACATCCCTGGGATAAAATATTCCATAGGGGGAAGATTCCTGGCAAAACTCCTATGGAAAAGCCTTTTCCTGGCGTGATATCCAGGATTTTAGCTGGGAATACTGGGATTTTATCTGGATTTTATTCCCTTTTTTTCCCCTCCCAACGTTTTTCACTCTGATGGAAAAGGTTTTCTGCTTTCCTGGCACAAGTTCTGCAGGAATTCCAGACCCTCTGGACCTTCAGGGCACTGGGAACAGAAGCCTGGATACACACAGATATTCCTGATCCAGCAGGAACAAATAATTCCCAAGGATCCTGAGGAAAATCCCAGCACGAGGAACCTCCCTAAAACCAGGGATTTTGGGAATCATCCTGGAGATGTTGCCAAATCCAGTGGTTTTACTGGGGAATTCCCCAAAACCTGGGATGTTTTGCCCAGGAAAGGGCAGGCTGAGCCAGCAGGGGGATTTTTGGGAAGAGGGGGGTTATTCCAAACTTACTTCCCTGTGGTCCATAAAACTTCACGACGAATTCGTTGAGTCCTCCCAGGATTGTGACCTCGTGTTTGCTCTCGATCCTGAGCCCCAAGTGAAGGAAAACACGGAATCCAGGGAAAATTCCCAGGGATACTCAGAGATGGGGGGGTTTCTTGGAAGCCTGGCCACCCAAACATTCCAAACTCCGTGCCGGAAACCTTCTCCCACCTGGAATTCCGGGGCCCTGAGGCGGCCAAGCGAACAGAGCAACGCGAGGACGCCGATCCCGCATCCCGAAAATTCCCTGCCCTGCTCTGAGGGATCGTGGGATGATCCCTCCTTTCCCCTCAGGGCTGCTCAGTTTAGGGAATACAAATGGAAAAGGAAGAAGGGAATACAAAGGGAAAAGGGAAAGGGAAGAAGGGAAGACAAAAGGAAAAGTGGGTGGGAAGAAGGGAATACAAAGGGGAGAGGGAATAAGGGAATACAAAGGGAAAAGGAAGAAGGGAATACAAAGGGAAACTGGGAACACAAAAGGAAAAGGGAAGAAGGGAATACAAAGGGAAAAGCAGGTGGAAAGAAGGGAATACAAAGGGAAAAGGGAACAGGAAGAAGGGAATATAAAGGGGAGTGGGAAGAAGGGAATACAAAGGAAAAGGCAGTGGGTCAGTTCATGGAAGGGATTGGGATGAAAGGTTTGGGAACAGCCACACTGTTAACAGGACACAAGGGATTCTTCCCTGGGAGGATTAGATGGGATACTGGGAAGGAATTCCTGGCTAGGAGGGTGGGGAGGCTCTGGAATGGATTTCCCAGAGAAGTGGGAATACTTCCCCATCCCTGGAAGTGTCCAAGGCCAGGCTGGAAAGGGCTTGGAGCAACCTGGGATAGTGGGAAGTGCCGGGATTGGGACTGGATGGGCTTTAAGTCCCTTCCCACCCAAAGCATTCCATGATTCCGACTGGATCTCAGCAATATCAACCCACGGGACACCTCTGGAATTGCATCAGCAGAAATGAGGGAGCTGGGGAGTCTTTTTCCCAGGAATGAGGTGAATTCCATGGAAATCCCCCATTTCCAACCCAAGGTGGGGCGAACCACCTGCCCTTTCCCTTCTCCACCAAGGAATCCGGGATCCTGGAATGCCACCAACACAACAGGGAGAACATGGAGCAATCACTGCAGGGAGAACAGTTATTCCCATTTTTCTCCAGGAATTCTTCAGGACAGGGAACACTTATTGCCCAGACTGGGACTCTGGGAAGACCAGGAATCAGAGGAGATCCCAAGTTCTCCACCAGGGAACCCTCTGGAAACACGAGGAAAAAGGCTGGAGGAACAGAAGGGCCCCCAATTCCCAGGAAAAGCTCCCGGGATGTGTCTGGGAGTGGAGGACACGGACTCTGATCCAACTATTCCTCAGCTCAGACGGAATTTTTTCCATAAGGCCAAAGTCTTACAACCAAATCCCAGATGATTCCCGCTCCAAACACCCCAGGAATTCCTCAGCTGTCCGGGATCCAGACATTCCCTGTCCGGAGACCCACGATCCGTAGGGAACCGGGAGCACAACGAGCCTCCCGTCCCGCCTTTGGAATTGGATCCCACAGCAATGCCAAGGAAATCCCGGGAAGCAGGAACGCTCCAGGGCTTCAGCAAACTGATTCCAGCTCGGGAAAACCCCAGGAAAAAGAGCATCAGGAACCTGGAGCAGGAATTCCCACAGTTAAGGCGACCGGATTGTCGAAGCCGCTCCCGGGATACAAATGTTGTGTGTCCAGAATTCCCGGGAATCCCTTTCATCAGCTAAGGATGAGCACCCAGCAGGAAGCAGCCAGGATTTAAACACACACCCAGCATTTTTTGGGAAGCCACAACCCCCTCACCTCATTTTATCCCGGGAAAATCCCTCCAATCCCACGTCCCCTCTCGCTGCGCTTTTCCCTGATTTCCAAGAAAATGAGTGATTAACGGATAAAGACTTGGCCATTCCCAATTCCAGTGGCAATCCAGGGTTTATCCAGCCTTGTCCCCACAGGACACACATCCTTGGAATAAACCATTCCATGAGGGGGAAGATTTCATGGCCAAACTTCCAAGGAAAAGGCTTTTTCCGCGTCCCCACGGAATCAGGATCAGAGGGACAAACCCAGCCCACAACATGTCGGATTTCCAGGAAAAAAAATCAACCAAATCCCAAATTCCCAGGATTTCTGCCCTTCCTGCCTGATCTCTTCACCATCCCAGGATGCCAAGCAGACTTTGTGCCAGGTAAGAGCAGCGTAAAAATCCTGGGAAAAGAGGAAAACCGGGATCTGAGTCGGGTTTTAACCGGGAGGTTCAAAAGCCACGGGAACAAGGAGCGATTCCAAGGACCCGGAATAAACGGGAGTGCCAGACCTGGATGGATCTGAATCCTGGGATTATTAAGGGAATTTTAATGACAGGGAAATACTGGGAATAATTAATGACATGGAAAACCAGCTTATTTCCATGGATCAGTTCAGAAAGGGTTGGGAGGAGAGAGGGACAGGAGGGAATTCTTCAGAATTCCCACAAAGTGCCTGGAAAGTGCCGGAAGGATCTGCATTCCAGGAACACCCCCGGAATCAGGATCAAGGCCCTGTTTTCCAGGGATGAAATCCTCAGAGATTCCCTCAGAAAAGCAATTAAAGGAATTTTTCTTGGCACAAAACCCGCCCAAAACCTTCCAAACCCGGAGCAGGAGATTCAGCCCCAGCACCAGTCAGGAATAATCCCTGGGGAATTCCCTCTTCCAGGGTGGAATTCCCTCTTCCAGGGTGGAATTCCCTCTTCCAGGGTGGAATTCCCGCTCCCTCCCCCTCCCCACAGGGCTGGATCTTCCCTGCAGCAATGAAAATAATCCCTCAGGATTTGACTTCCCACCCGGAATTCCCCAAATCCCAGAGGAATCCCGGCCAGCAGAACGTCGGGATGTTCCCAACCTCGAATTGGGAGGTTTTTCCTTGGAAAAAAAAAATCCCTTCCTGAAATTTCGGCCAAATTAACAGTGGAAAATTAAGTGTGGAATGGAGAGGGATATGGGGAATAATGCTGGAATATCCCAGGAAGAGCAGCCTGGCCCTGAGAGGGACACAGGGAATAAAGCTGGAATTTCCCAGGGAAAAATCAAGGTCTCTCCCAGATTTTAACTGCCTGAGATAAGGGATTCTTTTATATCTATATATAAAATATAAAATATATATGATTTATATAAATTATAGTTCAATGTATTTATATATATAATATATATATATTTTTATATTTATGCTTTCTATATACATTTATATATTTATATATAATTTATATATATAAGTATATAAATGTATATTATAAAATA
This sequence comes from Platyrinchus mystaceus, assembly GCA_035041135.1. Lineage (NCBI taxonomy): Eukaryota > Metazoa > Chordata > Aves > Passeriformes > Tyrannidae > Platyrinchus > Platyrinchus mystaceus. The sequence continues at coordinate 748,362 of JAWWLV010000045.1, forward strand.
TATATAAAACAGATGGGCTCGAAAGTCCATAAAATATATATTAAAACATAAAAATTACTATATTATATATAATATATAAAATGCATTATATATACTATATAAATATATAAAATATAAAATTTATATATAATATAAAATAATATATTGTATACATTATATATAACAATATATATTATATTATATATAATATATTATTATATATAATATATTATATATAGAATATATATTATATTATATATAATATATATTATATATGTTATTGTTATATATGTTATATATATTGTTATATATAATATATATCATATATATTATGTGTATTATATACATTATATATATAATATATATATCATATATATCATATAATGTCTGTTATATATTATATATAACAATATATATTAGATATAATATATATATTATATGACAATATATATTACATATATTATATATTATATAGAAATAAACATAAAATACATAAAATATATAGAAATATAAAAATACATAATACCTAAAATATAAAAGCCATATTTTCTAATATAGAATTTGAAGCCATATCCTGTATTACAGAAAGGGAATTCCCACATTATCCTGCAGGGAATATTCCCAGTTCCACACCCAGGATGCCAAATCCCCCTGGATAAACCCCTCAGTCAGCAGAGACCCCATCCCAGGAATTCCCTGGGCAGCCACACCGCCCAAGGGGCACCTTGTGGGTGCCAGCAGGGATTTTTCTGGAAGAAGGGATTCCTGATCCCTTTCCTTGGAGCGATTTCCCTCCGGCTGCTTCCCACGGATCCCTGCGCCGAGGAACGGGAGCCACAGGGAGCAGGGAGGGGGAAGCTCAGCCCTTCCCTGCAGCGTTTTCCCAACGCTCCCAGCTCCAATCCCGGTGTTCCCTCCCCACAACCTCCCCACGGTGCTCCCCATTCCATCCCGGAGTGAGTTTTCCTTCCGGGAACAAACAAATTCTTGGCCCTCCCCAGCTCTGTGTTGAGGAATTTCAACGTGTTCGGAGGGAAAGAGGAGACGGGGAGATATTGCAGCTTCTGGATACTGGATGCAGGGAAGGCAGCTGGGAAGGGGCTGGAGAACTCCTGAGGGAGCTGGGAAGGGGCTGGAGAACTCCTGAGGGAGCTGGGAAGGGGCT
>JAWWLV010000045.1:1006833-1020619 GCA_035041135.1 Platyrinchus mystaceus
AGCTGGAAAGACCTTTGTGGTCTTTGTGGAAAGATCTTTGAGAGCTGGAAAGACCTTTGTGGTCTTTGTGGAAAGATCTTTGAGAGCTGGAAAGACCATCGTGGTCTTTGTGGAAAGACCTTTGAGGTCTTTGTGGAAAGATCTTTGAGAGCTGGAAAGACCTTCGTGGTCTTTGTGGAAAGACCTTTGAGGTCTTTGTGGAAAGACCTTTGAGAGCTGAAAGTGCTGCTCCTGTCACCCCCCAGTGCAGATGTCCCACCACAGCACCCACGAGGAAGACAAGATGTGAAGCTGCTTCTCCTCCCGCTTCCCTCCGACATGAACCCGCTTCGGAACCAGCAACGAAAAGCGCCCAAAACTGCTAAAATTTTGCATTTCCGCCACTCCAACCCCAAGGCAAAGGCTTTCCCATGGGAGACACTTACCCTGGGAGGCAGAGAGGCTGGAGAAAGCTGCCTTGGTGCGCCCTGCCAGCCACTCCAGGCTCTCGTGCATGTTGGCCAAGGCCTTGAGGTCGCTGACGTCGCGCAGGATCTCCTGCTGAGGGATCAGTTTGTCGCCCAGGTTGCCGATGAGAACTTCGGATTCTTTGCCGAAAGCAGCCCTGAAAAGCAAAGGAAAGCAAAGCCACCCTCAGGCACAGGGAGGTGAAGGTCAAACCAGCCCGTTCGGGGCTGTTCCAGCGCAAGGGGTCTTGGGAATGTCGCGCGCTGGAGTTACAGGGAACGACCCCTCTGCCCCAGGGAGGTTTTTTATTGTCCTCCCTTCACTTAAAATCTCTGAATTTCACCTCGTTCCTGTTCCAAACTTCATCCCCACCAATTCCCACATCTCACCCCATCCCCTCCCAGTACCAACACCTCGCTGAGACACGCGTGTGCTTTCCGTGTCTCCCTGGGATATCCATAAATAACACACAGCACTTCCCGCCTTCCCCTGGAAATCAGCTCTTCCAATCCCCCATTCCCCTTCTTTTATTCCACACACCGATCCATTAAAAGAAATTCCCTGTGAAACTCCATGGTTTATCACGACAAAGCAACAAACAAATCAACTGGAATATCGATCCACGAGTGATTCCACTTGCCCGGTGAAAAACGACGGCCATGGCAAAGGTATTTACCCCAAAAACGCCGGAAAAACGTCTTTCAGAGTGTGCAACTGCTCTCTCTGCCCTCACATCCCACCTTTTGCATCCACATTCAGCTTCCCCAGTCCTTGTCTCTTTTCCCAGCCCTTGTCTCCCCGAAATGTTTACGTCCCAGGAATATTTCCACGGCAAACGTTCCCGTCGCTTTTGCGGGGAAAGGAGGAGACTCCAAGTGGCTTTTGGGGTGTCATCGGGGTGGGAAAAAAGTCAGGATGTGGCTCCTACATCAAATTCCAGCGGCTGCCAGCTGAAAGCAAGCGCATTTCCCAGCAAGGCTCTGAGTGATGGCACATTTCCCCTGGTCCCCAGAACACTCTGCCCATCCTTAGCTGCTCTTTTTGTCGGGAATTTGCATTCCAACTTCATCCAGCGGATCTCCACGTCCCGTCATTAGCTCTTTTATGAACTCACAATGAGGAATCTCTAACAACTGCAGCAAAACAACCCCATCAGTGGCACTTTATAGCCCATCTGAGCACTTTTATTGGCAGCACCTCCTGGGATTTGTGGGACTCTGCTGTCACTCGAGGAGAAAATAAAAAAAAACAAACCAAAATCTAAACCACAAAAAAAAAGAACAACCCTGGAAACGGTTTTTAATCGCTCAGTGGAATTTGTTAAAGGCAAAAAAATTAAAATAGCCTTCATTAAAAAGAAAAAAAATCTCTTTGAGGACTTTCTTCTGCTTGGTGATTAAAAAATCCTGCTTGGATTGGGAGGAATCTTATCTGTTGGATGTTTCCAAGGGCTGAGACACAGGAACACCTCCAAATTCAGTGGATTATGGCAGTGGCACTTCAGCTGTTCTTCCTCTCGGTAAGATGGGGATAATTTTCATCAGATCATGGATTAATTAAGGTTGGAAAAGCCCTCTGAGATCATCAAGTCCAACCATGCTTCAGCACTGCCAAGGCCACCAACTGACCCACGTCCCTCAGCACCACATCTACACGGGCTTTGATCTGTCTTGGCTGCTGGAAAGATCTCCAACCCTTTCTGGACCTCAGGAAAGCCCTTAAACAGCTTCCCTTGGGCATTTCTTACACAGCCACGAGATGCTCCAAAGCTCTGGGGTGTGAGGACAGGTGAAGGACTCATCCAGGCCCCAAATGGGTGTTTTGGGGTGAACACAAGGTTGGTTTGGGTGGAGAAGGTCAAAGATGGGCTAGAATATGTAGTTTTTGGTAAAACATGGTCATTTTTATAAGTCAAACATGTTATGTGTGGACTTCTACATCAAACAATGGGCAGGGACATCTTCCACTATCCCAGGTCGCTCCAACCTGGCCTTGGACACTTCCAGGGATCCAGGGGCAGCCACAGCTTCTCTGGGAAACCTGTGCCAGGGCCTCCCCACCCTCCCAGCCAGGAATTCCTTCCCAATATCTAATCTGACTCTCTGGTCTGATCCCATCAGTGACAGATTTCAGTGCTCTCCCCACTCTGAGGAAGCTTCAGATCAGTCCCTGTCCTCTCCCAGCTCTTATCCCAGCTCTGGAATCCTTGGCTGGTTTTTCCTCTCTGTCCAGTTGCAGAGGGATGAGGAGTGGGTACCTGACCAGGGACACCCCACCTGCTAAAAAGCTGCTGCAGGGGATCCTTGGTGGATATAAATCACCCCACTAACCCAAGGCATTCAGGGTTTTAAGGCTGAAGATCCAGCTCATCCCAAACCCAACCCGGATTTGAGGTTCCTGAGGATCTGAAAAGCTCTGACAACAATCTGTGCCACTAATTGCCAATTTCCAGCTGCACCACCACATCTTTCCTCCCTGGAATTCATCTGAATATTCTCATCCCCTGAAGTTTTTATTGTGCAATTTATCCCGAGGAATTGCAGGGGAGGAGTTCATTTGTGTGGCCCTAAGGAGGTGATTGAGGAACATCCTAAATCTTTTGTTAAACAGGGCAGGGGCTGCTGTTAAACCCCCTGTGGAGAGGCTGGAAGTGTTGTTATCCCTGGAAGTGTGGAAATGGTATCCATGGAAGCCTCCAAGGCCAGGTTGGAGCAACCTGGACTAGTGGAAGGTGTCCCTGCCTGTGGAATGGGATGGTTTTTAAGGTCCCTTCCGACCCAAACCATCGTGGGATTTTATGATTTCCATGATTTTAAGCTCCATGTTTTTGCTCTGCATTCCTCCCCCCCTACCCCAATCCCTGATAAGAGAATTTAGGGGCACAGACTTTACCCCAAATATTTCTGGGTATTTCTGGGGTGTTTTGGGGATGTTTTTGAGGTGTTTTGGGGGTTGTTTTAAGGTATTTTCAGGGTATTTTTGGGTAATTTGGTGGTTTTTTAAGGGTGATTTTTGGGAATTTTTCAGGGTGGGTTTTTTGGGTATTTTTGAGGTATTTTTGGGGAGAGGTTTTTTCTGTGACTGGGGGGGGTTGGTTTGGGGGTATTTTTGGAGTATTTCTGGGGTATTTTTGGGGGTGCTTTGGGGTATTTTGGGACGGTTTTGGGGGTATTTTGGGGCTGATTTTGGGGCACTTTGGGGTTATTTTTTGGGGGGGTTTTTTGGCTGATTTTGGGGGGTGTTTTGGGGGTATTTCTGCGGTGGTTTTGGGGGTATTTTTGCAGAATGTTTGGAGTATTTTTGGGGTGTTTTTTGGGGATGTTTCTGGAGTATTTTTGGGGTGATCTGGGGTATTTTTGAATGATTTTGGAGGTGGTTTGGGGTATTTTTTTTTGTATTTCTGTGGTGGTTTTGGAGGGTTTTTTTGGGTATTTTGGGGGTATTTGGGGGTTATTTTTGGGATGGTCTTGAGGTATTTCTGGGGTATTTTGGGAGTGTTTTTAGGGTTCTTCTGAGGTGACTTGGGGGGATTTTTTGGGGTTATTTTGGGGTACTTTTGGGCCATTTTGGGGATATTTTTGGTGTGATTTTGAGGGATACTTTTTGGGCAATTTTGAGTGATTTGGGGGTATTTTGCTGTATTTCTGGGGTATTTTGGTGGTGGGGTTTTTTGGGTGATTTTGGGGGCTGTTTTTTGGGGTTTTCTGTATTTTTGGGGGTGGGTTTCTTTGTATTTTGGGGGTGATTTGAGGGTGGTTTTGGTGTATTTCTAGGCTATTTTGGGGGTATTTTGGGAAGGATCCATCCTTGAGTTTCATCCCTGTCTGCCCTGCCTTCTGCCATCTCCTCACACAGGAGACACTGCAGGGTTAACACAACAAAACCAAGCATTGGCAGCAGATATCCAGGAGGATTTTTGGACCTGAATTCATTTTGGAACTGCTTGGTGTCCAAAATAAATATATTATATTTATGTTTATATATTATATAACTGCTTGGTGTCCAAAATGAATATATTCCCATGTTTCATCAGGATTAAACCTTCCTTTCCAGGACAGGCTGCTTAGTCCTGGATGCAAGCCAAGCAGGAATGCCCATGAACATGGGAATATCAAGATTTTAAACACCTTGGCTGGTTAAAGGGATAATGATATGAGCTCTCCCGAGCTCTCCCATCATCTACAGGCCCCACTTCCCTTTGTCTCCACTGTCCAGGCAGAATGATTCCCAATTCCTCAGCAGTTCCAGAAGGAAGAGAAAGAAGCAACAGCAGCCAAGAAAAATCTTGTTCCTTTGTACTAGGAGGAAAGCTGGAAAAATCCTACTTAAATGAAAAAAGGGTGACAAAAATTGGGACAAGCAATTAATTTTATTTTGAAGCTTTCAGGGAGAACTGTTCAACCATGAGGAAGTGTCTAAGCCCTGCCACATTTACCCTCAGTGGTTAAAACTGGCCCAGACCAATTATTCCCATTTCAATTAATCCCATGGGAGCATTCACAAGGAATTCACTCAGAGGAACTGGGGCTTAGTGGATGATGCTCTGTGCAAACAGATCCCGAGAAAAAAAGATCTCTGTCCCACTGTCCAGGCTGGAAAAGACACAGAACAGGAGTTTTTCCCAGTGAATTTAACATGGGTGACTTCACAGACTTCCCATTCTGACTCCTCTGATACAATGTCACTAAATACTTCAATGGCAAACTGAAAATATTGGAGTAAAATGGATTTTAGGATCAAAACGTTGGCGCTGTTGGGCATCAGATTGAGCTTGGCCATCTGATTTAGCCTGCCCAGGAATCTGCACTCAGCCAGTAGTCCCACTGCATCCTGGTATTCCATGCTGATGGCTCAGAAATCAGAGTAAAAGCCAGGAGGGGCATCCCAGCCCCTTCCCAAGCAAGGAAATCAAGGAAAAATTCAAAGGCAAAGGCGGAGATTGGGATTGAATGGATGAATCCCAACCCAGGGAAAGCTCTGCATCCTCCCCCTCCCACTGGAGATTTTTTAACACCTGACAAAGCTGCTGATCCCTGCTGTAGGATGAGCAAACATTCCCATGACTAGACAGATTCCCTCCTCTCTCCAGGCTGGATCATCCCAGCTCCCTCTCAGGGAACACGGAAAACGCCAGGCCGGGCAGATCAGACTTGTTACTTCCAACAGCTTCACTCCCTCCCTCCCTCCCTCCACTTTCCCAGCCAAATGCCAATCAAGGAAGTGAGGAACAGAGATGGGAATGTGCAGCCAAGATTTTGACTTCCTGGAATCACACAGGAGCTGTTCCTTCAGGAATTCAGAGCCTGAGCCGTTCCCAGCGTGCAGGGAAAGGCAAAATCTGCCTCCTCAAAGCTTTCACTGGCCTGGGAGAGGTAGAAACAATCTGGTTTGGAGACAGCAAGTTGCCCCTGAAAGAATCCTCTCCTGAGGGACCAGAATTTTTTATTTGACTCCTTTCATTTTCCATTTGATTTCATTTGATTGGATTTTTCATTTGGGGTTGGGGTGGAGGGAAAACAGCATCAGGTCATGGCTCCAGTGGAAGAGACCTTTGATAACACCAGTTTTGGGGATTCCTGCCCAGCACACCCAGTTGGCCCCTCCATCAGGTTGCATTTGCTGCTCTCTTCATCTCATGGGTGATCAGAGCAGAACCATCAACCAGGACAAGGATCTCTGTGAATTAAAACCAGTCCTTTCTTCCCCAGTCCTGGACACTTCCCTGACTGGGATCACAGGCCCAATTCCTCAAAGAGCCTTGCTTGAACAACAGAGTGAGCAGAAATTACACCAGCAGAGGTTTAGGTTGGATATTAGGGAAAATTTCTTCCCCAAAAGGTCTGTCCAGCCCTGGCACAGCTGCCCAGGGCAGTGGTGGAATCACCATTCCTGGAGGGATTTGCTGTTGGGGATGTGGGTCAGTGGTGGCCTTGGAAGTGCTGGGAAAACATTTGGACTGGATGATCTTAAAATCTTTTCCATTTCCTAAATGGTTCCATGATTTCTCTGACACCTGGGGACACAACAGCTATGAAAACACCACAAATCCTTTACTTCCAGCGGGAAACGCTTTCCAGAGGTTTCACCGTTCCTGCCGCTCTCCTTGAAACCCTCTCCCAGCTTCCAAATATATTTTACCTTATAAAGTCTTCCTCCTCCTCCCTCTTGGGTCTCAGCTGCTTGGGCTGGGCCATGTTGCTCCAGTTGGGCAGGGATTTCAGGAGCCTGCTGATATCGTCGTCCTTGGCCCAGGACGCGCTGATCACCAGCTTCTCATCCGACTGCACGATGGTCCTGGGGGGAAAACAGCACCAAACACGTCAGTGCCAGGCAAGCTGTGCTTCAGTTCAGCTCATTAAAACCCCTGTCACACATAAATTGGGCACCAGGGAAGGGATCCCAGGTGGGATTCCACCAGGAGGGTGAGACAACCCGGGTGGGGCGGACACGACGTTCTCTCGGCCTCGGAACTCTTGGTGCACTTTTCCCTTGGAGGGAAAAAGGGGCAGATTCTCCCCCACCCTTCAAATCATTCAGCTTGAAATGTTTGCCACGACTGGAGGAGGTGTCGTTCTGTGTCTCCAAGGCCTGGTTGTTCCCTGCAATCCCAACTGGGCTCACCAGCCACTGCTGATGGGTTGGGACTCTCCAACGTGGAAACCCGCCCAGGAACTCCTGGTCCAACCTGGGGACCAGGCCTGGAGCAATGGAAGGGAATAAAACATCCAGGATCTTCTTTCCAGTCACCCAAAACACCTGATAACAGAGATTTCAGCTAAATCATATGTGTGAAACCCCATCAGAGATCACAGTGTATTCCAACTAGGAAGGCTTTCCCTGCATAATATTCTTGGCAGTGGAACCACCCTGAATTCCTGACTGGCAATTTGAGGAGACAAACGGGATGCTGCATTTGGAGGAGTCAATTATGGGTTTTAAGAACCTTATTTCCACCCCCCTGCCATGGGCAGGGACACCTTCCACCATCCCAGGTTGCTCCAAGCCCCAACCTGGCCTTGGACACTTCCAGGGATGGAGCAGCCACAGCTTCTCTGGGCTTTTAAAAAAGGAAAACAGTGGGAAAAGGCTTTGAGGCAGCAGGAGCCAACACTGACCTACCTGGAACAGAGCAGATCAGTTCTTTCCCCACCCATCACTCCCTTCTCCAAGAAAACAACCCCTGCTCAGGAACCACACGGGGCTGGTGACAGTGAATTTGTCTCCTGCACTTGACACATAAATTTTCCTTCTCTTCCAGTTTCACGTTCAATCTGTCACGGACAAAAGAGTGAATTTTGTTTCCAGCCACACAAGACCTCGGTGGCAACATTTGCACTTGGCCTTCTGCTCCTTTCAGGAACTTGGTGTTTTTCCACTTAGGAAAATTAAAAAAAGGTCTCTTTTCCTTATTTTTTTTCCCACCTCAGTGATAACAGAGTGGGGGGATAAAAGCTCTCCACCAGCATCTCTGACATCTGAGATGGAAAATCTGAATTTGATGATATCTGGCCACTTCCCTGCCAAGGCAAGACAACTGTTCCATTGGATATGTCAGTGCTTTGTCCTCTCCACATTTAAATGACTGAAGGAATAGTTCCCTTCCCTTGGGAGGCTATTTCACAGTTGAACAAATCTAATTTTTGGATAAAAAAAAAAAAAACAACCAACAAACCTCTTGATATTGTGCTTTATTGTGTTTTATTTGACTCAGTTCCATCCCATTGCTCCCTGAGATTTCCCTTTGTGGCCTCAGCTTTCACTATTCCTGCTGTTTGCTCTCCTCAGTTACAGCCTCAGCTGTCTATGACTCCAAGTCATTTTGGGGAGTCTCCTGATGGAATTACAGAGAGGACAGAGCTCCCTCTGTGTTTTAGGATCCTCATTATCCGCTGTCCTCAAAACTCCTGTTGCTTTGTGCAGTCAGTGTTGGGGAAAGGCAGAGAGGAGGATGTTTGGCTGCTGCAACAAGTTGCAAACTCAGCACGGTGTCCTTGCTTTTCTGACAGAGTTTTCCAAGGCTCTAATCCACATGATTCCCACTTTTCTCACCTTCTGGTGACGTGGTCCACAAAATCGTGGAATGGTTTGTGGTGGAAGGGACATTAAAGACGATTTTGAGAGATCCAGGCCCAGTTATTTCCCACTGCACAATTTTAGGCTGAGTCCAGCTTGGTCACCACAAGCTGATGGAGAGAGCTGAGCACCTGCAGAGGGTTTAGTCACTTTTTAATAGGATGAACCACTTTTTTGGTGACATCCATCTCTTTTCAGAGGCTAAAAAAGTCTCATTTCAGCCTCAAACAGGCTGAAAAATGTGTAAGATGATGGTTGCTCAAGGGAGAGGGGATGAAGATGAGGGTGGACATACAGGGTAGAGCCTAAAGCTGACAACAAAATATCTAAATATCAGCCAATTCCTGCAGAAGGATGTGGGAAAAGATGAGTTTTAGCACTCAAGGTTGGCTGAGGAGGGTGTTGGAAGAGGTGAAGAAGCCACTGTGAACTGGTCAGGGTTCTCCCTGTCTCTGTGACACCTCCCAGTGCTTCCCAAAGCCTCATAAAACTGGTTTTATACCACCAAGAGAGCCACTTTCACAGGAATCTGCTGAAGGGTGGGGGCTGGACAAGGCTGAAGAGAAGCACTGCCAGCACAGCAGGAGGTTCTGGGGCTCCATCTCCCCTTTTAATTTAGATTTTCATGCCCAACCCCTGTTATAGATTACCTGGAAAACATTTGTCAACAGTTTGTGTCACGTTGAAATTGGAATTTGGACAAACTCCTCTGAACACACTTCTGAAGTACCTCATCAATTAAAACATGAAATCCTGTTGTTACAACATGGATAAATGTCCAAACCATTCCCATCCAACCCTGCTGGGTTTCTCTTTTTGTAATCCCTGAGGAAATAGGAAACAAATGGGACATGGACAATCCCAGCTGTGCCTTTCCTGGTGTTGTCCCTTCCACAAAGAACTCCCAGGAAAATCTCCCTTTGAGGAGCCTCTCCCTGAATACATTTCACCCCCTTTTGTCCATATTCCCCTTGAAGAGACACATGAGGAAGGAACCAATGCCACATGCAAATCCTACAGGCCCTGGCTTCCCAAATTCCCACTGCCTTGACATCCCAAGAACAGGCAGATCAATTCCCAGCTCCAATAAGTCAATTCATCCTGACTTTAAGCAGCTAAAAATAACCCTTCCTCTTCTAACCTTTGAGATTTGCCCATCTCAGCTCCAAGGAAAACCCTGGAGCAAAGGGCAGGGGCCGCCTGGAGCCGTAGGGATCCGAGATTCCCTGCAGAGGGCACAACATCCCTGCAGATGGAGCTGCCCAGGAAAACCTGGGAGCTGCTCTGCTCCTCGGCACCATTTGAAATGGATATGGATTTCTATTTCTATTTCGGGCCCTCATTTGCCAGCAGCAAAAACGAGAACATTTCCTGTTTCTCCTCCTCCCGCTCTAATCAGGATATCACCAAATTAGGCCTGGCCTAATTACTCCTCAGCAGGTGCCAAAGCCAAGAATGGCACCAGCAAAAGAAAAAAAAAACAAAAAAACAACCAGGAAGGAAGGAAAGGACCTTGAAGTTCAAGCCAAACAAATCACATCTATTGTCTGGCTCCAGGCAGTCAAGTTTCCTATAAAAAAAAGGAACATTTTGGACAATGGCCCACGAGCAGGGAGCAATTCCTGGGAGAGCTCAGGAGAAGTTCAGCCCCTGCTCTCTGCTGCTGTGGGTGTTGTTAATAATAATAACAAGGAGTTGTTCAGCAGATGAAGCTTTTCCTGAATGAAATCAGGTAATGGGAAATAATTCCTTGCTCAGGAAAACACAAGGGGGGCTTTTTCAGCTTCCTCTGCCACGAGCAAGCCCCAATTAGCCACTAAGGGGATTATGGACAGCAGCAATTAACAGCCCATATTTAGTGGCTTTCAATGCCACTATTTATCCTTGCATGATGCTGGTGCTCCTCTCCAGGGAGGGCCATGGATAGAGAAGGAGTTATTTATTGATAGTGACACAGGAAAACTATGATAAATCAAATACCTAAAGGGTTTAAACCAAACAACCCCATGTCCAGTGGGATCAGCTGCCTTTGGCTCCCACACCGTGGCTGAGGAAGAAGATAGAGAAGGATCATCCCAAAAAGTGCTGATGAGCAAGGAGGGAGCATTTGATGGCTCCCTGAAAGGGTAAATTTACAGAATTGTTTTGGGAAGGTTTCACAAAACTCAGTTGTGTGTGAATTTATAGGGTTATTAATTCCTAGCATCAGAGAATCCTAGAAATGTCACAGTTGGAAAAGTCCTCCAAGATCATGGAGTCCACTCACTCCTCCAGCACTGCCAAGGCCACCACTGACCAAGTCCCCAAGTGCCACATCCACATGGATTTTAAATCCCTCCAGGGATGGAGAATCCACCCCTGCCCTGGGCAGTCCCTTCCAATGCCTGACCACCCTTGCAGGGAAGAAATTTTTCCCTAATTATCCAATCTAAACCTTCCCTGGTGTAACTCAGAACCATTTCTTCCCACACTGAAATTCCTACAGTGCCACGAGACCCGAGTGCCCAGATCTCAACCTGATTAATTCAAGTTTAGCTGAATCCCTTCCAAGTGCTTAACTGAAGAATCTGATTTGCTTCACAGGAAAGCATCAGCTACAAACAGCTCTTTAGCTTAAAGATGGTACTTTTACACTCTCAGTTTGCAACCTGAGGTGACCTTTTATCACACAGTCACTGAGTGGTTTGGGTTGGAAAGGACCTTTTCAAGACCATCCAGTTCCAACCCTGACACCTTCCACTATCCCAGGTTGCTTCAACCTGGCCTTGGACACTTCCAGGAATCCAGGGGCAGCCACAGCTTCTCTGGGCAACCTGTGCCAGGGTCTCCCTACCCTCCCAGCCAGCAATTCCCTCCCAATCTCTAATCTTCCTACTCCTTGACACTTTGAAGCCATTCCCGGTGTCCTGTCCCTCCATCCCTTATCCCAAATCTCTCTCCAGCTCTCCTGGAGCTCCTTCAGGCCCTGGAAGCTGTTAAGGAAAGAACTGCACTACTTTCCAAGCTCTACCACCACTGTCATCCACATTCCAAGAGCCTAAACCACAGTGTGATGTGGATAAAGCCAAGACCCTCCACAGGATCATTATTCCAGCTTTTTCCCCCTCACCCGTAAAGAAACCTCCGTCACCGTCCCGGCAGAGACGATTCCAGAAGCGACTCCTGCCTTCACACAGCAAAATAACAACCCCCCAAAAGAGCAGCAGCTCCACCATGCCCTGCTGCCCCAGCCCTGGTACCTGTAGGCCAGGCTGCAGGTGTCCTTGTACTCCTGCAGCTTCACACACACCATGTTGAGGAACTGATCCGAGTAGGCGCTCAGGTCGTGCATCAGGTTCATCAGGTCCTGGACCGTCTTCTCCACGATCACCGTGCTCTGGAAGAGGGAACAGAAGCCCAGGGATGAGCAGCAGTTCTGTGTGTCTTTAATTTCAGCCTTCTTCATGCTTTGCTAATTGCTGTCCCAGATGAAAACAGAGCTGCTCCTCACGCTGGAGCAGCCCTGCCACGAACAGATGGGAAGCAGAATAAATGAGGAAAAGGGGTTAGAAACCAAGAGAAGAAGAAGAAGAAGGGTTTGAAGGTCAGGTCTGAAGGTTTGGATTTCTGAGCCACTTGCTGAGGCCCAGCAAAGTTCACCAGGCTTTTCCTTCACCAGAGGAAACCTCAAAATGAAAACCTGTGTGATGTTTTGAGGAACGAGGTACACGCAGCCCGAATTGCTGCTCCACATCCCACAGATCCCAGAGTCACTGAGGTTGGAAAAGACCTCCAAGATCACTGAATCCAACCTTTGATCACCACCTTGTCAGCCAGAGCAGAGCACTGAGTGCCACTAAGACCCCAGAAGAGCAGGTTTGGAGAGAAGGAGGTACTATATATCTGATAATGTCCAAGATTTAAACAGCTCCATATGAACCCTGGGATTTCTGAGGGTGACTTGTCCCAGTTTGTATTGAATTTGGTTGCTACAAACAAGACAGAGGGAAGGTTATCAAAGTGTCAGGTTGATAAAAATTGAATTATTAATAGTCTTTATGGTAGAGTGAAGGGTTATTCCTGACCTGTGGCAAAGGAAGAGATGAAAACATTTGGGAGCCCTGGTTTGGGAAATCCTGGACTCAAAATTATATGGGAGGGATCCCAAAGACTTGAAGGCTGAATTTAGCCCTTTCTCTGTCAAGCAGGACATGAAGAGGAGTCAGTGACTCAGTCTGCAGAGCAAAATCCCATCAAAAACCAAATCATCCTCTCTGCCACATCCCCAACTTCCGTCCCTCTACTGATTCCCAGATTAAGGGGCGGCAGCATCGCCCTGATCCACAATCCTGCTCCTCCAGAGCAACCCCTGAGTGGCAGGAATTGATTCTGCTCCTCTACCTGTCCTTGGTTTTGGAAAAGAAGCATCAGCCACCCTCCTCCTCAGTCAGAACACCCCACTCCCCAGCAAGGGGGGGTTCAGGGAAGGTTCAGGTCCCCCTTAAGCTGCTCCTGATCCATCCTTGGCTCACAACTGCACTTGGAGGAAAACCCCCACTTCTCTTTGGTTGCTCTTTTATTAAGCAAATCACAGGAATTAACCCATCCTTCAGACTGGAATAAGCAACAATTTGGGATTTTTTTTTTGGCCCAGCTAAAATACAGTGTGGAGTAGCTGCTGCTCGGCTGCTCCTGTTTATGAAGCTTCTCCTGTTACTAAATAATAAATAAATAGTCAGTAAATTTTTAATAAATATTCAATCCCACCCTGGGCTTGATGTGCTCAGAGGAGAACAACCAACCCTAAAGGACTTGTCACCAGGAAATGAAGCCCAGAGCAGCGTGGAGGGGCTGTGGCAGCCATGGGTGCCGCTTTCGCACCGAGGGGCTCCGAGCACAGATCATTAACTCCAGCATTCCAACATCTCCCAGGCTCCTTGCTGTCACTGCCTGGTGTGCCCAGACAGGGCAAAAAGCAGCATTTTAACAGTCTACCCAAATCCCACTAAAATCATGGAATCATGGAGCGGTTTGGGTGGGAAGGAACCTGAAAGATCATCTCGTTCCAAGCGGGGACACCTTTCACTACCCCAGGTTGGTTGGGACTCTGAGCAACCCGGCCTTGGACACTTCCAGGGATCCAGGGGCAGCCACAGCTTCTCTGGGAAATCCATTCCAGCCCCTTCCCACCCTCCCAGCCAGCAATTCCATCCCAATATCCCATCTCTCCCTGCCCTCTGGCACTGGGAAGCCATTCCCTGTGTCCTGTCCCTCCATCCCTTGTCCC
>JAWWLV010000045.1:1059505-1072577 GCA_035041135.1 Platyrinchus mystaceus
TCCCAATATCCCATCTCTCCCTGCCCTCTGGCACTGGGAAGCCATTCCCTGTGTCCTGTCCCTCCCTGCCTTGTCCCAAATCCCTCTCCAGCTCTCCTGGAGCCCCTTTAGGCCCTGCAAGGGGCTCTAAAGATCTCCCACCTCAGGCTCTGAGGGCCTCCCCACCCTCACAGGGAAGAATTTCTTCCCAATATCCCATCTCAACCTGTCTTCCATCAGTTTAAAGCCATTTCCCCTTGTCCTGTCCCTCCAGCCCCTCGTCCAAATTCTCCCTCCAGCTCTCCCAAGTCCACAGGGAGTTCCAGCTGGACACCCCTGGGGAGGCCAAAGGCTCGTGGTGTGAGGATGGACAAAGCTGCACCAAAGCCCCTCTTATGGGCCTGGTAGGGGAAATAATGACATAAAAACTGTAAAACATCGTGTTGATTCCTGGAGAAGCAGACACAGACTCGCTGAGGTGGGAAAAGACCTTTCCCCACGAACACACGGGATGGGAAGGGAGGGTTTGGAAGCTGTTCCACAGCTGGGAATTCAGCAACCACCAGGAAACTGTCACAGGCTTCTTTTCCATGTATTAATGAAGGAGTCAGGCCTAATGAAGATAAATCCCCCAGACTTTTGACAAGCCTTGAAAATGTTACAAACCTGGCACGTAAATCAAGGGAAAAGCAGGAATTCAACACTGATGCCTCTATAAATCTGCAGCAACAAAGCAACGTCCTCACTCCTCCTCTGTGCACCCACTGGTGTGAATTATTTCATTTTCCAGCAATATGCACAGTGATCCCTACTCATAACAGGGGTTTTTCCCTGAGGGAACTGGAAGGGATTGTCCCTGGCAGTGCTCAGAATGCACCAACCACCCCCCCACCCTACAAACAGATCCCAGCACGGCCTGTCAGGCACCATCTCTCAACCTGCTTATCCCTAATCTCCCTCAGATGCCTTTTCCCCACCTCCTTGTCCTCCTCTGCTTTGTTTGGCCTGGAATTCAATCAAAGTTTGAATTAAAGACTCGAGGAAACAACCACAACAACCACCACCGTGGCTATGAAATCCCAGAGCCCCCCCTGTTAATTCGGGGACGGCTTTTATTTCTTGCATTTTCATGCAAAACTGTTTCCCACTCCCCTCCCTGGGGGCTGTCACTGATATTGTCCCCTCAGGAACACCAGGAATTGCAGGAAAACAGCCAGAACTTTTAATCCCAGCTCTTCCAAAGGCAGCCAGGGGATCTGGGAAGGCTGTTATTGGGGGATAATGACCCCAATACAGCGTTCAGCAAAGCCACCGGTAGCCCAAGAATAACCTGGTGGCTTTAATAAAACACCGTTTCATGGCAGCCAGTGTGTCAGAATCAGGCTGGATTTAATATCACAGATTCCAGGGAAGACTGACCAGTCCTTTCCATGTGTTTCTCTGTCCATTTTCATCCACAGGAAATTAAACATTTCCCCTAAAAAACCAACCAAGAGCTCCCACGAGCTGTGTCTTACACAGACGTATTAATTGATTTAATTGGGTTTTATTTGTAATTGTTGCTCCTGCTGTGCAGGTATCAAGGATAAGAAAACTGGAGCTGGTTTCCCAGAGAAGCTGTGGCTGTCCCTGGATCCCTGGAAATGTCCAAGGCCAGGTTGGATGGGGCTTGGAGCAACCTGGGACAGTTGAAGGTGTCCCTGCCCACGGCAGGGGATGGAATTGGATATTCTTGCAGCTCCCTTCCAATCCAAACCATTCTATTATTCCATGAAAAGCTCAAAAAGTTTAAAAAAACCCCACTCAAATATTAGAAATTTTCTTATCCTAAATTTTACTTAAAAGCTTCAACAGTCATGGGCTGAACAAATCAAGACTTGAACGTTTCAGCTTCATCAGAAAAAGGGTTAATTTTGTGATTTCTGCTGATTCAGCAGCTTCCACCAACAGGAACCAGATGGAATATTAAGAGGAATCAAAATAAATCTGGGAACAACCTGTTGCTGAAGGATGATCTTTGTCTAATATAAAATAGGGTTATACCAACCCACACCCCTCTAGGGGCAGAGAGCTGTGAGGGGCATTAAATGGTCTAAACTCTGCCAGCAGAGTGTTCCCATTTCCCAGAGTGATTCTGACACGTCCTCCATGGAATAATCATGGATAAAGGGGGGGAAAAATATCCCCTGTGCTCCCCTGTGAATGAATGACAACCTTCCAAGGCATCAGATGAGTTGCTACGAGTTACCACTTAACTCAAAGTCCCCAGAAAATGGAGAAAAGCACCTGGAAAAATAAAAAAAAGAAAAATGTGGCCGAAAAAAATTTCCATTATTCTTAAAATAATGGGCTCCAGGAGCACAAAACCGGCTCAGGTGCTACTTTTGACACGCTTAACACACCTTAAACCAGAGCTCTGAGCAAACCTTTCCTATTTTGACATCTCTTTTCCCCCACTTTGCATCCTTTCAGGGCAGTTTTAAACATCTCTGTGTCCGGAGGGAATCGGTGCTTCCTCCTTTTCCTTGCTGTTAAGATCCCAGTGCTGCAAGGCAACTTCCACACAGACTCTCCCTTCCCAACCATCTGTTCCTCCAGCTGATTCCAACCATTACCAGTCCCAGCTCCAGCTCATCTCCAAGAGCTGGGGTTTGTCACAGAATTCTCCTCCTCCAGGTCTTTCCTCTCAGTTTTACCGCTAAAAGCCGCCAAAAATGAAAATAATTCCAAATATTCTCATGGAATCACGGGATGGTTCGGGTTGGAACCTCTAAGATCATCCAGTTCCAGTGTGTAGCTGATAAACTGCTTGCAAAGACAACCAAAAAAAGTTCATTTCATGAGATGAGACTCCTCTTTTTTCCCCTCCTCACAGTCAGAAAATTCAATCCACATGCCTGAGACTTTGAGCACCTTCAGTTGTAACAAAATGGCTTGATTGGCTAAAAATAACCTTATTTTCGGGTGGACCAGACACCACCATCCCCTTGCAATCCCTGAAGTCATGTCTCTATTTTCCAGGTAAACCACTGGAAAAGGGATTTTAGCAAAAATAAGAACATCCCTTTTGAGACAGGAGCCTAAAACTTGTATATTAAATAGTTTAATATATTTAAATAGTTTTAATATATTAATATTTTATATATTAATATTTATATATTTATATATTTATATTTAATATATTAAATATATTAAATATTAAATTACTGCTTTGGAATTCAATTCCTTCTCTTGGGAGTTCAATTCCCTCTGTTTGGGACCAGGTGAGAAAACTGCTCTCCTTGTGTTACCCAAGGGCTCCATCCTCACCTTCTGCCTGGCAAACACTCCCAAAATTCAAACAAACTTTTGATTTCTGCAGCTTTTCCAGTGTCTGTGGAACAGACAAGAAATGGAGAAAGGAGAGAGAGAAGTGGAAAAAATGGACAATCATTTTTGTTCACACATTTATATTCACTTAAATGAAGCCCATGTCCTCCTCCCCGCTGATAAATCAAAATATTCTGCATCTCCTCTGGCTGACTGCTTACTCTTAAGGAATTGCTTTTCACTAGCAAAATCGGTTGTTTTGTTACCAAAATCAGGTCTTTTATTAGCAAAATCAGTTGAATCCTTCTGAAGCATCCACTTTTTACCACCTCAAGGTTTTCAGCCCCTTCTTTAAAACCATTTACAAGCTGGAAATATTTACTCCCTGCCTGCAACTGGGTACATTTAATTATTGATGAAACCTTCAACTTCCTTTAATTTAAAGCCAGCAGGATGGTTGAGTTTAATTCCTTGGAGGGCACCAAGGACACTCATGGAAATGGCACCAGGGAAGAGGTGAAACAGGTAAAGCTGAAGATACTTGGGGGGGGAATCCAAAAATTCCTTTCCAAAAGCACCAGGAAGGAAGAGCAGAGCAAACAAATCCTTCTGCCTTCAAGGAGAACCCACAACCCAAAAAGGCAACTCCTTTGGGGTCTTTTTTGACTTCCACTCCCCCTCACTGCACTGAAACTAAACTGTTGGAAGACCTGAAAGTGGAAGAAATCTCAAGCCTTGCCATTAATATTTTAATTGAGGCCCTGAATATTCATGATCATTTTGTGTCTTTGGAGGACAAGATCCCCCCCCTTAATTAAAGAATTCTGCTGTGTAAATGTGCTCCTGTCATCACACCTTGCCTTCATCTCCATTACAAAAGCCAGGTGATTCCAGCTCTTTCATTATTTATGTAATTCTGGTTGTTTTGGCTGATTTTTATTTTTTTTTCCTCTTCCAGACTTAACTGGAGCTCTTGACACAGCTCAGCTACAACTTCAGTAATTATGGACTATTTCCAACTCATCTGCCTGCCTTCATTTTGGGAGGAGTTTTATTTGGGAGCTCCAGTACCAACAAAAACTATCTAAGGGGGTTGGAACTGGAGGATCTTTCAGGTCCCTTCCCACCCAAACCATCCTGTGACTCAAAGGAAAACGTTTGGTTTTGGGTAAGAAACGGAGCGAGAGCTGTTTTCAAAAATAAATCCATTTCTTCCATTTCCAACAGCAGGAAGCTCGGGATGATTCCACCAAGTTTTCCCTGTAATTCCTTTGAAACACAACCTCCCCCCCCCCCCATTTCAACACAAACTGAAAAGCTGAAGGATGTCAAATAAGGACAAAAAGCTGGAAAGGTTTTCCAAGGTCATTAATTCACCTTTCAGCTCCTCTCCACAACCTCCTGCACCTCCCTGTACGAAGCTCTACCCCAGTTTCTTGCCTTCACTGTTCTGACCTCCCTTCTCTACTGGTTAAAATCCTTCTCCCAAATTCCAGTTTAAACTTCTTCTTGGCCAGTTCCTTCCTACCTGTGGCAACACCACTTTCCAGTCAACAGCTGTTTGTGGGGAATTGTAACACCTTCCACCACGCAACAGTCCTTTTTCCCACCTTCTGTAGGTAATTTCATCACCAGTGGCCATAAGTACAAGGAATGACAGGCATTAAAATATCTCCTGAAACCAACCCAGGGAGGAAGGAGAGTCCTGGAGGGCAGTGAAAGATATGAGGTGACAAACTGCCAATTAAACACCAACATCGCTGGGGAACAAAGTCTGACACAACTCGTGCTCCTTCTGCACAACGTGACCTCTTCCAGAGCTGGAGACTCCAAAGGAGGCAGCCAGGGAAGGATAATCCAGCTCCTCAGACAGGAGGAACCACTCCCAAAAACTCACTGCCACTAAAAAAAAAAGCTCAAGGAACAGCTGATTTAACCAGCGCTCCTGGTTTTAAAACCGGGTGAGTTTGGCACCGACAAATCCCGCAGGAAAAGCCAACAAGTGGTGTGGAAGGAGCAGCTCCTCCATCCCAGCAGCAGCTCCACCTCACACACAGAGAGGAGCAGATGCTTTAAAAGCTCTTGGCTCACCTGAATGGGACATTCCCACCTGGAATATCTTCTATCTAAAGCCACCTCACATGTGTTTGCCACATATTTGAAGTGCTTGACATCAGCTCTGGACTGGTGTGACTGGTCACAGGGCAGTCTTGGAAAACATGGATGTCCTGCCAGGGAAACCAGAGGGATGTATCCATTCCTTCCCCTTGGCTTTATTTCATCCTTTTCAATAGAAATGGGAGGGGGAAAAAGGAATTTTCAAAAGTAATTTATCCCTCCAGTTGTGTTAGAAAATAAAGAGCAACGTGTTGAAGCAGAGCTGTCTTTGCTGGAAGTCAATCCCATGACTGACTATCCGAAATAGGAGATCAAATCATCTGGAGCAGCTGCACTGGGAAAGGAATGAGCACCACAAGGACTTGAGAAGTCAAACCCCTGGGTTTCAAACTCCTGGGTTTTCCTGAAGTGTTCAGAGAGTTTTCAAGTCTCCTCCAACACAGAATCAACCACAGAATATCCTGAGCTGGGAGGGACCCACCAGGATCGTCCGGTCCAACCCCTGGCCCTGCACAGACACCCCAACAATCCCACCCTGTCCCTCAGAGCGTTGTCCAAACCCTCCTGGAGCTCTGGCAGCCTTGGGAAGTGCCCACTGCCCTGGGGAGCCTGGTCAGTGCCCCAGCAATGTTTTCCCAAGGTTTAGGATTGTTCCTGGAGCTGCCACTCCGATGGTTCCTGCTGAGTTTCACCAGCTCTGCTTCGGCTCTTCCCATCAGTGCCACAAGGACAGATCCTTCCTGGGAAGTATCAAACCAACATCACCTGCACAGGGGTGATTCCAAATGAGTATTTTTATACATCACTGCCTTCCCTGAAGGTGAAAATCATCTGGGATAATCCCAGCACATCCACGAGCCTCGGAGGGATCAACAAAAACAGTCCTCGGAGTTACTCAGCCTTTCAGCAAAGGAGCCTGTGCAGAGCTGGTTATGGGATGTCTGTGCTCCTGAACACCAGGAAAACACACAGAGATCCTCCATCTCCCAGCTGGGGACTTATTTCAGTGTGTTTAGTCCCAGATTTCCCTCAGGTGATGCAATTGTTGCTGGGTTAAGTATCCAATTCCCACCTCGAGGCACTCGCTCAGCAGCCAAAGTCCTTAATTTCCAAAAGGCAGCTTCCAAGGAAAACAACCAGTTGGCACCAAAGATCACTTCCCCCTGTTCCAATATTACTTCCAACCAGGAAAAGAAAGGCAAGGATTGGAAATTCCAAGGCAAGGGTGAGGAGAATCAGCACTGAGGATTTCATCAATGAAATGATGGGAGAGACAGAGAACTGGATTCACAGGAATTGGAGGAACACTGAGGCTGGAAAAGACCTTTAAAATCACTGAGCCCAACTGCTTATATATAAGCCCTACCATAAGCAGGGAATATTAAGAAGCTCATGCCATCCTTTACACAAATTAAATTTTAATTTAAAATTATCATATCTATAAATAGGTTAAAACCACCTCATAAATCTTGGAATAAATCAGCTGAACGAAAGAAAAAAGGTGCCTCATACAACCCATCCCAAAGAACAGCTGAAATGACAGGTCTGTCCTTGCATTTACAGCCAGAGGGCTTTTCAAAACGGCAAAATCCCCCAAAATTCCCAGAGAATCCACTGCCAGAGGGTGCAGATGATGGAAAACTTACCCATCCTATGGCCTGTTCCCCTCATGTATCCCAGGCAATCCCAAAGTCCAGTCATATTGAACTATTCCTCCAAACCCATATATATATATACACACACATATTTATATATATATATCTCTGCACACATCATTCCTTTTATCCCCTAATTAAATCCAGCACACTACACAACCATAACAAGGTGTTGATTAATTTGCTGATTTGATTTAAATGCATCCTGGCTGCGTCAATCCCCTCCCTCCAGCTCTCCAGAATAACCTTCACTCCCCTAAATAAGGCCAGGGGGTTGTCATCACTTCCTTCTCCTTTTCCATATGCAGATGGGACAATTATCCCCACATCCATCAGAACTTAAACCAGCAGGGAAGTCGTTTTTAAGGCACCACAAACACGAGCTGAATACACAAACCTGACCCAACCCCGGGGAAGGTCATTCCACAAGGGAAAAAAAAAATCTGAGATCCCGGCAAAGATTTGCCCATCCTGGTCCAAGAATCCAGCTGTGCATGGATAGAAAAGTGTCACAAAATCATGGAATAGCAGAATAACCCGGGTTGGAAGCACTCACAATGTCCTGAACAGAACACATAAGAACAAGTGTTTTCCTCACAAGTTGTTGTTAAGTTGTGAATAATGATGGGTAGATAAAGGACCAGACCCAAACCCTGCAGGTCAGAAACCCCACCCTAAAGCCCCGACTGTGCTCCACAAAATTCAAACGGGCCTCATAAAACCAACTCCCCTTGTTTGCAGCAATAAAGGGAGGCCATCAATAAATTTGGCTGCTTCCTCACCACCTTTTTTTTTGCAGCTCAGGAGCTGTCAGGGGGCTGGGAAATGATTGAAGACCATCACTTCAAAAAAAAAAAAAACCAACACCCAAACATAAAAAAATCGAGGAGTCCTTCCAGCAGTAAAAATAAATAAAAATGGAATTTCTGACTGCCCCAAGTGCTGGGTTTTTTTTTAGTTTTTTCTCTGCCAGCCCTCCCAAAGACCACAGACCCCTAATATTTCTGCTCTGGGCCATATGTGCCCATTCTCAGCAGAAATAAATTTGTTAACGAGTCTGCAACAGCAGTTGGTGCCGACTCCTGTCAGTCTGCACCAACATCTTGAGACTTCCTTTAACAGGGGGGAAAAAAAAAAAAAAGGAGAGAGAGAATGTTTTAGAAAAGCAGAAATATGTTTTGAAAGAGCAGTAATTGGAGAAAATATTTTAAATTAATAAGACACCAGGAATGTTGGCAGAGCTCCGGGATCATCCCGGGGTCCCGGACGCTTTAAACATTCAGCGCGACCATCTGTCACCCGCACGGAGCAATCACCAGAGCCCTTCTCAGACAGAACCTGTCACCCACAGCTCCCTGCTGCCAGCAGACATCAAGCTGAGGGCTCTGAAAGAGGCTTCTTCCCGGGATGGCTCCACCTGGGAAGGGGGAGAAGTGGCCAGGAGGGAAAACAGTGCCCAAAAAACTCCGGTGGCTCAGCAGCTCGGGCACCGTGTTGGTGACTCGTGCTCCATCCCCTGCTCTACACAAAGGGAGAGGAAAAGCAAAAGCCATGGGATGAGGAGGAAAGGATGAAGGGAGAGGTAAAAATCAGCTGAATACTCAGGAGTTTAGTGGTGAACTTGCCTTAAAGACTTCCAAGGATACGATCCATCAGAATCAGAAGGGACCTTAAGGATCATGTTGTTCCACCCCCTGCCATGGGCAGGAACACCTCCCACTGTCCCAGGTTGCTCCAACCTGGCCTTGGACACTTCCAGGGATGGAGCAGCCACAGCTTCTCTGGGCAACTGAACCAAATTTCTTAAATTATACATTGAATGAATAGTTATAATAAAAGTACACAGTGATGAAGGAAACATCAGGGTGGAAAAGGTGGGAATTGGTAACATGGCTTTGGAGGGTTCATGGATTAAAGGGATAAAAAAGTGATGATTTCTGCTGAAAGAACAACTCCTGGACTGCAAAAAGGTCACCAACCAAAATCCAGAAGGATTAAAGAGATACTCCTGCTTGTTCTTTGATCAGGACTGCACAGAAGTTAAATGTGAAAAAACCAGATGCTGATGAAACCAGAGATGGAAGCTGCTACCAATGGGATACTCTGCACCTTGACCACCAGAGGAAGGGAATATCATTGGATCCTGCACATTCCAATGCATTCAGGTACCAGTAATACCTGCCAGGAGGTAGAGACTGTGAGTTGCAATCTTAGAAGACAAATTCATGTGTGTCCATCAATCACAGAAGGTCCTGGGGCCACCCAGACCAGGAGCCATAAAGGCAAACACGATCCAAAGCTATTTCCAGTAAGGCCAGGAGAGGAACTCTATGAATATTTAAGGCACTAGCGAGACACCATCTGGAATGAGAACTCGAAATGAGAAGAAACAAAGACAGAAAGGCTGTGGAGACGCCAGGAGAAACATCAGCACATCTTACAAGGAAGAAATGATTCATGGAATTAAAAGATCCGGGGTAGGAAACACAGGAGAGGGGAAGAAATCATTGTGAGATTGTATTAAAACATTAAACCAATGTGACCACGGTAAAATCCAGGTGGGATATGGAAGTAACATCTATAAATGTCAAAGCAGTGAAGTCCTGGGTTGTTTTTTCAGTGGGAGGACAAAGCAAACCCAAGGGTTGATAAAAGTGTTCCTGTACTTGAGTGGCTCAACGACTGAGCAACTCAAGTGGCCTCTCAAATCCTGTCTTCTCGTATTTAGAGATGATTAATGGACACCCTAAACAGTCTCCACATCCTGCAGACCTTTCCTACGTCTCTCCAAGCCAACCTTCTTGGACAGCCATTGGGACACATCAGCTCTCTCAGTATCCACATATTGACAGGGCCTTAAGAAATAATGGCCTTTTTAATGAAGTCTCTGAAACCTTATCAACATCCAGGAGTCGAGATGTTTATCACAGATCCAGCTATTTCCAGTGCTTTTTTTTTTTTTTTTTGTGCCACCTGATACATCTTCTCAACTAGCTCGTTTATTACAGAACAGGCTTTAAAACAACTTTCAAACTATTTTTTTCCCACCCTTCCAAAG
Organism: Platyrinchus mystaceus; assembly: GCA_035041135.1. Classification (NCBI taxonomy): domain Eukaryota; kingdom Metazoa; phylum Chordata; class Aves; order Passeriformes; family Tyrannidae; genus Platyrinchus; species Platyrinchus mystaceus. The sequence goes on from JAWWLV010000045.1 coordinate 1,069,625, forward strand.
AGAATTGCATTTTCTCGCTGCTAATCTGCCTCGTGGAACTTGGATTTCAACTGAAAGGCACATCGGTAAATTGGCATCCCCCACCGAGACAGAGAAGAGCTTCAAGTCGCTGAATAAAGATGCCGAGGCAGTGACAGGTATCTCTGAAAGCCCTTTTGAAACCCCCTTTTTAGAAACACTATTTATTTGGCTGAAACACCTGATCAGTGCAGCACTTCCCTAATCCCCCCTCCGTTTGCAAAGTGCTTTGGTCCTCGAGATAAAAGGGGCTACGATCACAACTATCAGCAGCATCTGGACGAGCAGTTTGCACGTTTCGTGTCAAAAGCCTTTGTCCCCCCCCTCAAAGCCGGGTCTGATTTCAGGGCAACCGGGTTTTATTCGGGAAATCTTTATTCTTGAGCTTTCCGGCTGCACGAGGCACAAGTGAAAAGCGCATCCACTTGGGAGAAATCTCCCGAGCAACGCAAAATCCTGCAAGAAATAAACCATTTGGGGGGACCTGTTGACTAAGATTTTATCAGGACAAAGCCCAGCCCGGGGACACAAAGAATTCCCTTTCCCCACTCCCAGCGCTCTCTATTTACAGCACCCTCTCCTTGTGGAAACCGGATAGTTTCTCCCACATTTTCAGCATTCCAACTCTTAAAGAGTTAACAAGCTCTTCCCAAACGAGATCTCTGCAGGTGCCAGCTCCTTGGAAGCGGGTGGGTCCAAAGGGCAGACACTTGGTTATAATGAGAGGAAGATTAAGAGGGGGAGAGAAAAGGAGCCAGCGTGAGGCTCGAGGAGAGCTTTGATGAACGGTGGAGCCCGGCATTAATGAGATCTGGCAAGTTTACATTCCCAGAAAGCCGTGGTCGTTAGGACTGGGAGGATCCTCCTGGTATTCAACCGGAACAGAGGAAAAGTTTAGGACAAAAGGCGGGCTCATCAAGGAATCCTTGATATTCCCTCCTTTGAGAGGGAACGCAGCTGGGATTTGTTTAGTTGCTCTTTTCAAAACCTGCTCCCTCAGCAGACCAGACACACGGCGGCCAATCGCTGTCCAAGCAAACGCTGCCTCCTTGGAAAAGATAAAATCATGGAAAGCTGTCTCTCTGCCCACATCCCCCACCACACAAACCCTGCAGCCTTTGCTTCATCTTGCACCATCTCATCTCTTTTCCAAAATTCTGAATCCTTCAACGTGTCATGGTAAGGGCTCAGCAAAAGGGTTTTTCCTCTCATTAAAATCTCGGTGCAGTTTGATTTTCGGATCTGTGAAACCAGGGAAAGCTGTGCTGGGAAGCTCAGCACCACAGGGAGCAGACGTGGCACAAAAGGGGCAAGTTGTGCAGATCCACAAAAACGTGGATTTGTTGAGAGGAGTCTTGAGGAGAAGGACTTGGGGGGGGTGGTGGGTGAGATGCTGGAGATGCCCCAGCCCAGAACCCCCCATGCCATGGGCTGATCCCACAGGGGGGGCAGCAGGGGAGGGGGGGATTCTGCCCCTCTGCCCCCTCAGGGGAGACCCCCCTGCAGAGCTGCTCCAGCCCTGGGAACAACATTCCTGAAGGACCTGGAGCTGCTGGAGAGAGTCCAGAGGAGACCCCGGAGCTGCTCCCAGGGCTGGATCCCTCTGCTCTGGAGCCAGGCTGAGAGAGCTGGGAATGTTCATCCTGGAGAAGAAAAGGCTCCAGGGAGAGCTGAGAGCCCCTTGCAGGGCCTAAAGGGGCTCCAGGAGAGCTGGAGAGGGATTTGGGACAAGGCCTGCAGGGACAGGACACAGGGAATGGCTTCCCAGTGCCAGAGGGCAGGGATGGATGGGATATTGGGAAGGAGTTGCTGGCTGGGAGAGTGGGGAGAGGCTGGAATGGATTTCCCAGAGAAGCTGTGGCTGCCCCTGGATCCCTGGAAGTGTCCAAGGGGAGGTTGGAGCAACCTGGGCTAGTGGAAGTGTCCCTGCCCATCTTTGGGACATCCCTTGAGTCTCAGCCCTGTTCTCAGTCTCACATTCACATCCTCGACTTCCCTTTCATCCCTCCCTGTCACCAAACCAAAAAGCCCCATTCTTTTCTCCCCTCCTCCACAGCACTACAATTTACAACCCTCTGCCTCCCGTTTCCCAGCCTGTTTTCCCTCCTTTTCCCTCCCTTCCAACAAGCCCTGAGCCGACTCTCCCCGCGCTGCTCCCACCGCGTGTCACCTCACACGTCTTCACACCAGCGACGCGGCAACACTTCGCCACCAAACCACAAGGAATCACACACACACACACACACAAAAAAAAGCAGCCTTTTCCCAAACCTTGTTGCTTTTTTCCTGCCCTCACTGCCTTCACATGTAAGATTCACTCTCAGTGATCCACCTTTTTGGTGAATTTAAATCGTCTCCGACGCGCGTTCCGGGGTGTTTTGATTGACTGGTGGAGCCTCCCGAGACGCCTCATAAATATTTATACACAATTCTCAGCTTTTAAACAACTCCGGATAATTCAGACTTATTTCACTTGAAGCTTCCTCGGGACTTTAACAATGATTTTAGGGGATTTTTTTCTGCTCAGCATGTTGGTTTTGCCGGCACGGTGGGTAAGGATCGTCGCTGAGCCCTCCACAGCACCCGTGTCCTGCACGGATTTGCTCCTCTGCTCCCATATTTATCTCTTGGGAGGGTGACAGGCTGCTTAGAGGACAACAAAAAAAGGAAATTTGGTTTCTTGCAGCTAAAAAACAAACAGGATTTTAAAAAAAAGTTAAAATAAAACACAGAAAAAGCAGATACGACCAAAAAAACACCAATTTGTTTTCTTTCTTTCCTTCCTTTTTCCTTTCTTTCCTTCCTTTCCTTCTCTTTCCTTCTCTTTCTTTCCTTCCTTTCCTTCTCTTTCCTTCTTTCTTTCCTTCTCTTTCTTTCCTTCCTTTCCTTCTCTTTCTTTCCTTCCTTTCCTTCTCTTTCTTTCCTTCCTTTCCTT
>JAWWLV010000045.1:1110128-1133971 GCA_035041135.1 Platyrinchus mystaceus
TGGGAGGGTGGGGAGGGGCTGGAATGGATTTCCCAGAGAAGCTGTGGCTGCCCCTGGATCCCTGGAAGTGTCCAAGGGCAGGTTGGAGCAACCTGGGCTAGTGGAAGGTGTCTCTGCCCATGGCAGGGGTGGCACTGGATGATCCTCAAGGTTCCTTCCAACCCAAACCATTCCATGATTCTATGAATGAACGGATTTAAAGTGAAACCCTGGTCCTGCTACAACCACCAAGACAAACATCACTGACTCGTGTCCAGGATGAGGTTTGAACTCCCCTGACAGCCTGAGATGCTGTTGTACCACTGACAAGCACACAATCCAAGTCTCAGTTTAACTTACACTCGTGGCTCAGAAAATAAGCAGCTCAAAGAAAAAGCTGCTGAGAGACTCCTGCAGGTACCTTCATATCCTGGAAGATGTGAGCAGGCACAGGATGCTGGAACAGGGCTGTAAGGACTTCAAAATCCCAGCTGTCTGTCTTCTCCCAGTCCTCAAGGGGGGCTTTTCAATTGCTTTCCAACTTTAACAGCCACAGAACCAACAGTCTGGTACCAGCTCATACAAAAGCAGATCATTTTAGTGATACGTGAAGTTTTAAGACATTTCCACTGAAATTTAGTCACGTGGCAACTACAGAATCACAGGATAGTTTGGATTGGAGGGACTTTAAAGCTCATCTCATCCCAACCCCCTGCCATGGGCAGGGACACCTTCCACTAGCCCAGGTTGCTCCAAGCCCCATCCAACCTGGTCTCTCTAAAGGAGAACAAGAGCTGAGCTGTCATTTTTTTTTTCCCCCACTAGTTCCTGCTGGTTTGTTTATTTATTTATTTCAACAAAAGAGGAACAAGCACTGATGACAGATTTATTTAAGCCACCAGGAGTCATCTCGACTAACTGGGTCATAAAACAAGTGGAGAGTGTTTATTTTTCTCCAGGCACCTTCAGCTGCTCTGCAAACACAGAGGGCAGAGGGGATCCGAGTTACAAGGCCAATTCCTCAGTTTGGGATCAGGCTCTTTAACACCAACACGAAGCATAAAGTAAAGGAAGAAAAACAAATCCTGGAGTAGTTTTTGGCAAGTAAACCCAATCAGCTTCAGGGCAGTAACTTGTAATTGCTGTGAGTGTTTGATAAAAACATCTCTGTGTGTGTATAAATGCATGTGGGGGTCTATATATGTGTGTATTTACATATTGTGGATATGCATATATATATTCACACACAAGGAAAGGAGATTTAGATGGGATATTGGGAAGGAATTGCTGGCTGGGAGGGTGGGGAGGGGCTGGAATGGATTTCCCAGAGAAGCTGTGGCTGCCTCTGGATCCCTGGAAGTGTCCAAGGCCAGGTTGGAGCAGCCTGGGACAGTGGAAGGTGTCCCTGCCCGTGGCAGGGGGTGGAATGAGATGATCCTTAAGGTCCCTCCAACCCAAACCATCCTGTGACTTTATCCTCTGTGTATCTTCAGCACATGGTCCTTCTGATATGACTGATAAGGTGGTAAAATACCACCCAAATACAGTCCAGCACAATCCAGAGGGTGGATAACAAACCAACTGCTCTAAAAATTGACCAAAACACAATACACTTCACCAGAAAGGTGTAATTACCACCTGCTTCACTGGTGGCACAAAATAAAGGATTTTCCTGGAAGATTAAATCCCACTTGCAGCTGGACTGGACTTCCACTTGCTCCTGTAGGATATAAAGGCCAAGGAGGAGTGTAAGAGATTCCTGCTCTGCAATTATAATTTACCTAAGCTTCAGTGGCCCTGCACAACTGGAGAATCCAGTCAGAAATTTATATTTACAACAAATAAATATATTTACAATATATTTATATAGAGGTAAAGCCAAACATTTTCAAATCACAAAGGAGGACGATATATTCCCTCAGGTTTAGTGCCTGCCACACCCTCACCTTCCAGAGCACCCTCTCAGGGAAGGATTTAATGCACAGGAGAAACAGGGCTGTGCTGAACCCACCTGAGCTGAGCTTCTGCAGCTCCAGGTGGCACAGCAAATGCAGCAAAGAAAGGAGCAAAAATTAAAAAAAAAAAAAATAAAAAAGGGCAGATTGCTGCTTAAATATCACCCATGTTCACTCCTGGGTAATACAGAATATTCCATGTATTCCACACCTCCAACTAATTGCTGAAGACGTCCTGCCCCAGTGTAGATGGTACCAGTGCTGTGCCCCTCAGCCTTCATTAAATGCCAGCTCTTAATAACAGACTCCACAAGGGCTTTAATTGCATTTAGTGCAGCTTCTGAACTTTAAAAGTTGTTAATCAGATTTCCATGTAAATGGAATGACGAGGAAAAGGTTAAGTACAGGTGCCTGAAATTTCAGCAGTTGAGGACGTATCGCCCTTACCAGGGAAGAGAAACTCCCAACCCTGACAGGAACTAAACATCTTAATTAAATACTCACAAGTACAGTACTTATTTCAGTGTGAAGTTCTATTTTCAAATGTCAAACTTAATCAGGCACTTGAGGGAAACGTGCGATATCCCCGCGGAACACGCGGGGAGGGGGGGAAAAATCCCTGGGATTCGTTCATTCCCTCAGGAAACACCTGCACATCTCTCAGCCCTCAGCTGCCCAGGTCAAGTGCTCCGAGCTGCTTGTCCCCAACACCAAGGAGGAGAGTTTTCTGGCTGTAAAAGTGCAGGATTCCAGGAGGGGGGAATGGGATGTAACATCTTTCAGCCTGTCGGCTCCCCCGGCGCGCTCCGTTTATCCCGGGAATGCGCTGCCAAACCCACACGAGGCTCCTCATAAATCTGACATGCAGAGATTTATTCCCCTCTGGGGCACAGCCCATCAATTAGCACCACTCCAAAGTACACAAACTTGTCCAGAAGGAGGAAATCCAGCCTGTCTGCACAGGGCTTTGGGGCCAAATCCTGCTGGGAGCATCCGGAGTGCTTCCTTCTGCTCCTGAACCCGGACCCGGAGCCACCCGGGATGTTCCCAACCCACCAGTTCAAGCCCTGGGCTCCCCCTCTCGTGCTGATAATTCATCTGATTTGCACATTCATGACCTGCAGACCCACTATAACCTGCAGATAAACTCACTGTGTCACTCAGGCACAAGCCCAAGCCACACTCAAAGGTCGGATTTGATGATTCAAAGGTTGGAATTGATGATTCCAAGGTTGGACTCCGTGATCTCAGAGGGTCTTTTCCAACCTAATTGATTCTGTGATTCTTCCAACCTGAGTTAACATCTCTTCTAATTAATCAGGATTCCAGTCTCTTGATTTCAGCTCATTTGCAGGGATAGATGGGTTCAGTTATCCCTGTGTGCATCCTGCACATCCTCAGAGGGCTGTCCTGCAGTAACACACGACCCCAGGGGATCCATGACACGATGCTTTGTGCCAAAATATCATAAAATAAGTATTTTGTGCAGCTCAGGGTTCAAATCCTAATCTGAGGGACCAGCAGCTGCAATCTGGGATTAGCTCAGAGGCTGGATAAGGGATTTCAGGACCTTTGCCATGGATCAGCTGCCAGGGAAACTTGACCCATCTGTGTCACACATGTGATAATTTAACTGTGTTGCAAATAAATTAGTAAACATCTTTATATACCATCATGCATGTTAATTAAATAATTAAAACCCCCCACAACTAGCAGCACCTCAATATTTGTCTAAATAGCTAAAAAAATCGCATCCGTTTTTACAGAATTAATATTTAAAGCTGGATTTTAAGTCTGAGTTGCTTTTTAATGACAAACTACACCTGATCCTGAGAGAATGTGTTTTTCCAATAAATTTTATAGCAACTGCAGCAGTGCTGACCAGGAGGGGAATAATCACCCTGGAAAAGACATGTACAGTGGAGGTGAGTGTAATAACTACAACATGGAATTTAGCAGTGGGAGCTGCAGAGACAGACAAATAGTGAGGAAGAACTGGTGTAAGGACAAGAAAAGTTGAGTGAGAGCCACCAGTTTTTGCCTCATCTTCTTCCAGACCGATTAAAAACATCATTGTGGTGACCTGACAAAAGGAGGGTGAGCTGGGAAATTTCAATCCCAAGGAAACCCCCGCCCACCTCTGGGAAATCTGCTGCTGTAACAGGACAGGTCACCCACAGAAGTGATTTTAAAGGAAATCTGCCACAGTTCAACTCAGTGTTGCTGCTTCATTACAGATAAAAGGCTTTTAAACAGATGTTACAGGGAGGGCTGTGATGCTGCATTTAAAAAATCCCACGTTTTCCCAATGCGGGTTTTCGTCTCCCGCACGTCAGGACTGACTTTCAGGTCTCCCATTTTTTTTAGATTTAAGGCCCTGGGCAGCCCCAGCCCTGGTTAACAAGCACCAGACTGACAGAAGTTGCTTTTCTGAGTCTTTTAAACACATGTTGGCATTTTCTGACTGACCAAACCCTTGAAGATCCAGCCAACCCCCCCCAACCTACACCTGCGGCCCAGAGACAGGAACAGCCCAGAGAATTAGTTGCATGAAGAGTTTCCACAAAGGAACAGCAAAATTCCAGGGTGGAAATAGAGGTTTCTGAACAAGCCCAGTGACACCCAGAGGTTGATAAAAGTTCCCCTTTGACACCGAGCCAGCAGCCACCATTTCAAGCCCAGCTTTAAGGCCGGGGACATCTTTGAAACGACATCAGAACTAGAGACACTCTTTGTCAAACTTACAATAACCCACTGCTTTATATTCATCCCCTTCCCAAAAGGTTGGAAGTGAGTGGCAGTGCTGGCAGCCCTCTGGTTTTGGAGGCTTAATATCCCATTTTAACAAGGAAAAGTGCCCCTGAGCTTGACCCAGAAATCCCTATTTCTGCAGAGCTTCAGGGGCTTCCACGTTATTCCAAATGCTGTGATGCCAGAGGGGGGAGCTCACAGCATAGACAAGATTCCCATTTTCAGGCTTGGGGGAAGAAAACAATTTAAATTTCCAGCTGTTTACAGCACGAGCCATTCCAGCTTAATAAAGCATCCATCAGGATTGCTCCCTTCTGCCTCTGATGCTGCTCCATAAAGGTGCAGCAAAGGGCCACCAAAATGCCACCATAAAGCAGATTATAATGTTCAGGAACATGTTCCATTCCAGCAGATCCTTGAATGCCTTCCTGCATCAGGGAGCCTTTTCCTCTCCCTTCCATCAGCTTCTCAAATGAAGCTAAACAGCAGCTAATGATTCCCAGAACTTTGTAATGGGATTAGGAAAAACTCCACCATCAGTTTGAAGGAGGGGTGTGACCTTCAGGACATTCCTCACTCCTGCTTTAAAGGGATGGAGGAGGAACAGTGAAATTAATTCCTACATAAGGAACACTCTGTGCCCTGTTAGAGCCCATTCCATTTGGTGAGTGCTCCAATTATTTTAGCTAAAATGTCTCCAGCAGGACCTGCAGCATCACTTTGGTTTCCTGAGGGCGGTGTAAGCGCTCCCGGAATCGCTCCGTGCCTTCCAATATCCAGCCCAACCACCCATGGCGTTGTTTCCTGCAGTAAAAACACTCCCTTGGATTGCCAAAAGGAAGTGTAAATGCAATGGCAACAGGAATCCATTTTAAAGCTAAAAGCCTGGGTTAAAAAAAAATAAATAAAATAAATAAAAACACAGTTTGTATTTTTATAGGGTCTAAACAATGTCCTGGTGCTGCTGCTCACAAAGGAGCATCTCCTGAACAAAGCTGGGACGTCTCCACCCAGCCTTTTGCCATTTTTTTTGAGCTTCTGTCATTCTTTGAGGTGTAAATTCATCCCTGTTTTTCCCACCAGGAATCCCAGAGCCTGGTCCTCCCACCTCACGTGAACGTCCTGAGCCACACCGTCAGTTTTTAATGATAATATTCTTTGCTTGCACAGTAGGAGGTGGGGACTGGTTTGGTTTGAAAACTGAAGGAAAAAGGGGTAAAATAAATCATGTCAGCAAGAAATCCCAGCCAGAGGGTTGGATCTTTGAATCCAGGTTGCAATCTCCCTGAATATTCATTTTCCTGGGACGTGGCACTGAAGCAACAAAGACGGGGACGGATCAGTCCAAACAAAAGTGACAGGAGCAAAAAGACACAGTGCATGTGTTTAACACCCTCACCAAAGCCAAGACTAAATCCTGACATCCAAACCCAGGTCCAGGCTCTCACAGAATTCTTCAGGCTGCGTGTGCCACTGGCAGGGCAATGCCACAGGGTGGAGCCAGGATAAAGCAGATGGCTGAGCATCGGTCCCAGGCAGTTTTTCTACCACTGAAGTGTTGCTTTCTCAGAAGAAAAGCTGCCACTACCCTGGTAAAGTCTGTCCTTTGAGATTCATCCACCACCCCCCCTGCACCAGCTCCCTCCTGCTCCTACATTTCTGAGATTAAAAGGATATTTATTTACTCAGGATGCTGCACAGACACCATCCCTCACTTCAGGGCACCACAGCTATTAAAAAAAAAACAACCCTTCTTGCAACCCTTGTAATACAAAAAAACCCACAAGAGGATTGTCAGGATTATAAGTTTACATGTCCAGTTATGTCGTGGCACATTTAACTTATATAAATATAACTTTTTAAAAAAGCTCATTATCACGTGGCTTCTAACCATGAACAGTTAGAAGAAACAAAGAGACAAACCTACATTAACTTGTCTCCATTTTAGATAATTACTTGTGAGGGTTTTTAAGACATTTGTGACCCACAGGGGAGTCTGTGAATTTACTGTCTTCTTCCACCTAATAATGCTGGCAGCCCTGAGAGTTCCCTATTTACTGGTGTGTGACACCAAGCTCTAAAAAAAGCTGTTAGTTAAGGGTTTTACCTCTACAGCTTTCAGTTAACAGGATTATTTTCAAATATTAAAAAAAAATCCCAGTTAAAAGAAAAAAAACACAACAACAGTCCAGAGAAGTTGAGAGAGAAGAGAAGGATGGAAGAAGTTCCATTACTCAGCTGGACAACGTGGCAGGGAGATTTTATCCTTTTTACTTCCAAGGGATAAAATGGGGAGGATTTAGGAGAGACCACACAGGGTGGGACAAAGCTGCTGGCCCAGGAACCCGAGAGATCCAGGGAGTATTTATATATATATATATATATATATATTCCCAAGTTGGAATGGTGCTGAGGATACCTGGATCTGTAACACAGCCAAAAACCAATCCATGTCCCACAGGTTCCAGTCAAACAAAGAAAAGGCAACAGGCACATTTTAAACACACTGTGCACTTGAAAACCTACAGACACACAAATCACTGTCAAGTCTGAGCCAGCAGCTCCCAAGTGCTTCCTTATTCCCTTCCATTAGTCTGCTGCCTTTCCCAAGATCCTATCAGTCACAAATGGAGCACTAATATATACCTTTATTTCCAAAAGTTGAAATGCATCACAGTCCAAGTGTAAATAATTGATAAATCAAGGCAAGGAAGATGCTGGGGCACGGCTGCAATGAGGGTAAAGCTTTTAAGAGGAGGAGGAGGGGGCACATCCATAAAAACACACACAGTTCCCACTGCCAACAGGGAAACCACACACCCCCTCCTTCACATTCCCTTGATTTTAATACTGGTCCTTCAAGCAAAAGCTCATTTTAATCCAATTTTAATGTCACTTGAATTCTTACAAATAAGGAGACCACACAGGGAGTTGATGATTTTAATTCTGGCACTTAAATCACAAGGGTGAAGTTTAAATGCAACGTGTGCCCTCCCTCCTCCCTTAATTCCACATTTCACTGCCACGTATCCCAACCTCCCAGGCAGTGCCTGGAACTAAAACAGGCAAAGTTTCAAAGCTTTGATGACCCCAAAAAAAGGGGTGGACTGGCTCTCTGGCAGGACAATAATCCCAGTGATTTTCCAGGGAGCACAGAAAACTGGGAGACTGAGAGATCACCTGGTCCATCTCCACGTCACTGTCATGTCTGAGAGTTTTATCATGTCTGGAAGTTTTTAGGGAGGCAAAACCACAAGAGAACATCCCACATCACTCCCTGGTTACACTCACAGGACACTGGGGTGGAAAGAAAAATGCTGGAGTCTCCCTGGCCGGTCTGAACTCAGTATTTCCTATGGGATTGTATCCTGGGAAGCACAATTCCACTCCTCTGTTCAACTCTCCTGATGTATTTGAAAGCAAAAGCCTCTTTCCACCTCTCAGTCTTCTTATCCATAAATGGGTTATTCCTCTGGAACTCAAGTCATTTTTATTCCTCAATCCCTGATCACAGAATCACAGAATTGTTAGGGTTGGAAAAGACCTCCAAGATCATCGAGTCCAACCATCAACCAGCACCACCACCGTGTTCACCATTAAACCACCTCTAATCCCCTTATTTAAACTGAACAGGATTCCTAAAATAATACTGAGATATATATTATTTATATATATATATATTTAAAAACAGTGATATAATAACTTTTTCCATATCTATAAATATATGATTATATATTTATATAAATATATTCTATATAATATAAAAATATATTCCATATAATATAAAATATATAGAATATAATATAAAATATATAGAATATAATATAAAATATATTATATAAAATATAAAAATATATTATAGAATATAAAATGTATATATGAAAAATATATAAAATATATAAGATCGTTATTTTTAATATAAAATTTATATCAATATATGAAAATAATTTTTCATATATAAAAATTACATATGCATGATCATTTTACCACTATTTATTTTGAAATATTATTTCATAATTTTACATATATTTCATAATAATTTCATATTATTACGGAATTCTCTGCAGGAGGAAACAAAGCCCACGGAAGAGCACCCAAACCACATGGATTTATCTGTTTGACCCTGATGTGTTTTTTTTTTCAGGGAGAGCAGAAAAGGAGTTTCATTCATTCCACGTGTCAATTCTGCCCCCAGCAAACCCGGGTGAAACACAGGTTGTTGTGACACATTTCAGGAGCAAAAATCTCCCCCAGGGGCCTCCAGTTTTCAGGCCATTTCTAGTTATAAATTACAATGCCACAAAAAAGATGATAAATTATCAAGCAGTGATGGATTTCCACCATCCCTGGAAGCCCAAAATACGTGTGGATGGTGGATGTGGCAGCTGGATTAGTGGTGAACACCGGCTGGTCCTCGGACTGATGATCTTAAAAGGTCTTTCCCAACCTTCACAATTCAAAGGTTCCACAAACACAGACCTTGGCAGAGGGAGTTTGGATTCAACATGAGTTCAGCATGAAAAAACTCCCACTTTTTACCCATGAACTGCCCTGTAGTTTCACTGAAGACACTTTTTTTCATCCCTGCGAGTGTCCAAGGGCAGGTTGGACAGGGCTTGGAGCAACCTGGGATGGTGGAAGGTGTCCCGTGGCAGGGGGTGGAATGAGATGATCTTTAAGGTCCCTTCCAACCCAAACCATTCCATGATTTTACATTCCTGGAGCAGGAAGAAACAAGAACTTCCTCCTGCCCTTCCCATCTCCCCCCCCATTATTTTAACATTCCTCTTTATCTGTTCTTTTCCAAAGGGAAACAAGGCCAACATTCCCAGCCTCTCTGTAACTGTGCCCCTCTCCCAACTCCCTCTTGTCCTGAGGTGACACCACACAGCTCCTGGCAGACACCTAATGAGACTTAAACCAAACATTTCTATAAAAAAAAGTATAAAATTTAATTTGCCATCCATCCTTTACACCCCCCCTCACCTCACCAGAGGCTGCACATTCAGAGCCTTCTGAGAACGACACCCGATTTCCTGCCCTGGTTTCATTTAGAACCAAGGAAGTTCCAACGAATAGTTTTATTTTATCCCCCTCAAAACACACTTCTTTAAACACCTCACAGGTTCATCAGGCCCAAATAACTCAGAAGATTTTGTAGGGGGCATCAAAACTTGCTGTCACCCTGCACAGACCTTTTTTTTGCAGCCTGATCACTGCCACAGGGATGATCCCAAAAAACACACTTAACCTTTCTTCCTTCCATCGTGATAATTCTCAATTTACATCTCCTGGTCAGTCTTTTGATCAATTAAAAAAAAAAAATCAACAAGATAACCCTGTAGCAAAGTTCTTTATCCATTTCAAGTGCTCTGAGTGATGAAATAAATAAATAAAGCCTCCACAAGAGCCGAATTTTTTTACATAAATAATTTGTGGGCTCAGTAACTTCATACTTCTCCTTCCTAAAAAAAAAAAGTCTTCTGACACTGCCTTGGAGCTTAAATTAATTCCCAAGTTCCTTCTGAAGCCTCCAGCTCTGTCTGGATGTTTTTATTCTCAGAAGGGAAGAGTTTCTGGGTACCTTCCCTGTCTGCACTCTCAGAACTCCAGACTGGTTTCACAGAAATCATTTCTCTTTCCCATAATGTTTCCTTTTTTTTTTTTACACATAATCTTGTACAACCCAACAAACCCCCAGCCCTTTCTGCAAGTGTCTTGTCTTGCTTTCAGGGGTCTAATTAATGATACATCCAACAGGTTTGATCCTTAAAACTCCCAGTGGTTGCTTTTGCTTCCCTCCTACTCTCTCCACCCCAAAATATCTCAGTTTATCAGCTTTCCCAGGGCCTGACTGCTTAAATTTCAAGTGATTTGTGCCAAATAAACACACCTCCAGCCTTGGCAGCCAGAGCTGTTTATCTGTTTGATGCTTCAGTGTTTATCTACTCGATGTTTTCCTTTCTGCTCCAAGGAAGATCATCCCAAGGCTGGAGCGGTGAAAACCGGCAGCCAACGAGGAGTTTTGTTCAGGACTTTGGAATCTGCCTTTTGCTTTACCTCCTTTTATGTCTATTTTGTTCTGTGATACCCAGCCTGCTCCTCAAGATGTTTAATCATGGAATATCCTGAGCTGGAAGGGACCCACAAGGATCATTGATCCAACTCCTGGCCCTGCACAGACACCCTAAAATCCCACCCTGTCCCACAGAGCGTTGCCCAAACGCCCCTTGAGCTCTGGCACCACTGCCCTGGGGAGCCTGTTCAGTGCCCAACCACCCTCTGGGGAAAGGACCTTTCCCTAAAAATCCAACCTAAAATCCAACCTAAACTCCCTGACTTTCCATTACTGGAGAAATCCCCCTCCTTTTCCACTCCTCGAGGCACAGACAGAGCACCTGCTGCTGCACCCAGCAGTGCTTTGGTGCCTCCACTCCGAATTTCTTCCCTCACCAGACAGAGGAATTCTTTAAATAAAGGCATGTTCCTCCACCTCCCACAAAAAGTCTGTCTCCCCTGCCTCGTCTGCAAACAGCTCTGCAGATTCCCACTGACATTTGTCATCTCACCACCTTTGCATAATTCACTCCGTCACCGGCTTTCTCCATCGCGAGGGAATCCATCCATCCACCTCCTCTTTTTTTATTTAACTTTGAGGTTTATTTGGTGTCTGACTTTTCATTCAGTCCCTTCAGCTTCGATTTTGCTGTCATTTCATCCCTCCTCCTCCTCCTCCTCCTCCTCCTCCTCAACATGTTTGCAAGTGATTTGCTGGCTGGTGAGGGACAGGTAGATGGCAAATATTTACTTTGCCACCCCAGACAAATATTTGACACCTATCACCACCCGGGTTTCAGAGAGATAAGAACACAGTCCCTCTTGAATTATCATGACAACAAGATGCAAACACATAATACCCCCTTTACTCCACTCTGACTGAAGAGCCATCACATATTTCAGATGTTTTCATCTGTAAATGTTTTCTTTGCCACTTGTCCTACTGCCTTTAAGATCACACATTTAAGTTCTATTTGCAGAAAGGGCCCATTATTCAATTTTTTTTTTCCCCCCTAACTGTCTCTCTCTAAAAAAAACAATCAGCACAAAACCTCCTTTACTCTGTGCCCTGAATCTGTTGGGTCACTGAGTTGTCCTGGATTTTATCCCCACATTCTGCACCGACTTCTCTGCAAAATGTTCCACTTTAATCAAATTGGCCCAACCCAGCCCATGTCCCGAGTCAGCTTTTTATGCTGACAACCTTCTGAAGTGCCTTCAACATGAACATCATCCACTTTGGGCTCAAAATCTCTTCCCTTTTTGGAGGGGGAGGCCACTAACCTGGAGAACCAGACTAGATTTAAGAGATTTATAAGTGATTTATAAGAGATTTTAAAGAGATTTTTAAGAGATTTTTAAGAGATTTTTAAGAGATTTTTGAGAGATTTTTAAGAGATTTTTGAGAGATTTTTAAGAGATTTTTAAGAGAATGGAAGAGATTTTAAACCCAACACAACCAAACCCCCAAATGGTTGGGCAAGATGATCTATAAGGTCCGTGGTTCAATGATTCTGTGATTTAAGCACTTGCTGTTCATCAGCTTTGGTGCTTCTCTTCCTATTCTTTGTCTGTTTAGGTTTTAGGCAGGACTGGGATTTCCTGGGAATCCATTCAGCAGGTCAGGAATTCCGTTTCAGTGGGAGTTTCAGCCTGGCTGCTGCTGAGGATGAACATGAATTCCTGGAGCAAAGAGATGCCCATGTCTTTAAAACAACAACAACAACAACAAAAAAAGCCAATTGCCCATTTTCAGAGCATGCCAATATTGGCAGGGCTGAAAGCACAGCAGAAAATGTTCCTCTCCATTCCCACATGGAAACTAAACAGCACTGCCACAGGTGTCTGGCTCCTTTAGGGTGTCCCAACTCCTTCACTTTTCAGGGAATGACATTTTTAATCCCATTGTTAACCAGATTATCACCCCCTGTGTGGGTTGGCAACCACCAGAATGTCAGTGACAATTTTATTCCTCATCCTGCCAGTCCAGAAGCGATGGAGGAACTCAATAAACACCCATTTGAGCTGCCCTGAGCCTTTGGAAGTTCCAGGCTGGGGACTATTTCCCAGTAACAAGATGGAGATGAGTTTCCATCCCTTCTGGAAAAGGCTGTGCTTTGGATTACTACAAAAATATTGCCATTTATCCTGCAAGGTGCTGGGCAGCCTGGCTGGGAGCCAGGAAAGCACTTAGGCTTGAAATAAAAAAAACACCATGGGAAGGGTCCCAATCATCCATCCAGCTAATTGCTCCTCTGGATCAGGGCCAAAGTGCTCCCCACACTGCAGACCAAACAACCCCACCCACATGCCCCAAAATCCAGCAGCACTCCCCAAAACCTGTGCCCAACCACCAGGCAGTGACAGGTAATTTCTCAACTGTTAGCTCAGTCCTAAAAATTCGAATTCCAACAGATTACGGCACGTGGATTAATAATTTATCTCTGCAGCTCACGGCTTGCAGGGCAATATTGGGAATGAATCTCCACCTCAAAATGCTCCTTTTCCCTAAAGTCTGCACAAGGTTTTTACTAATTTAGCAATGATTAAATCGAATTTTTTGCTGTTCTGCTGTCAGCAAATGGCTTGGAGAACCCCCCCCCCAAAATGGAATATTAAATTTAAATCATAATATAAGGGGTTTTTTCAAACATAAATAAAGCAGCTTCTCCTGTGCTGAAAACGAAGCCAACCAAAGGGACAGGAATGCACCAAGTGACCTTAATAAAATGACAACTCCACAAACAAGAATATCAAACCTCTTCAAATCAGGCTACAGAAAAGATTTTAAACCATTCTTTGAGACCTCTGGAAGCACAAAAACCTTCTCTGAGCAAATTACTCTCAATTCTTCACAACTGTCTCCAGCAAAGGAAATCATCCCCAACACAGAAAATCAATAGGAAGTGCTGCAGACAATAATGCAGCAGGAAGGAAGGAGCAGAACAGTAAATTCTGGGAAGATGGGAGTTTGGGGAATGGGGAAAACAAGTGAGCAAAGCAACCAAACAGCTTCTGAACAGCCCCTGCCTCCACCTGACACCCAGAGATAACAGGGCCACTTGTTGCATCAGCCTGATCAGATGATAGAAAGGCTCTGAAAGGAGATTACAGGGCCTAAGACCTAAAAGAAAACAATATTTAAATACAAGGGTTCTGTCATTCTGGGCAGGGAAGCAGCAACACCAAGTTGGTTGTTGCTTGTACAGTTGTATTTACAACTTGCATGGCTATTGGTAATTAAGAGCATGGGCTGACCCTATAGAAATACAGAATATAATGGAAAAGCACTAAAAGCATGAACAGATTAACCCAAGAAAGGTGATCATGATCCAAGGATGGGAAGGAATCAGAAGTTGGGGTGAAGAGGCCACACCAGGAGTGTCCAGGACAAGACACAGGGACACACTGGAGGGGTCCAGAGAGGGGCTGTGATGGTGGTGAAGGGATGGCAGCACCTCACACGTGAGGGAACACTGGGACAGCTGGGAATGCTCAGCCTGGAGCAGAGAATGAGGCAGGTGAATTAAAAAAACTCACATCTTCAACCCAAAGGCCCCTTTAAACCAAACACAACCACCCAGGGTTGGATCTCTCAACGATCAAAATGAAAAAGTCAGCTCTGTTTAAAAGGGAAACTCTAATTTGGACATAACTCCTTTTGTCCAAAGGGATGGTCAGTCTCCCAGCAATTAATGAGCCTCTCCAGATTGCAAAAACAAGCTGAGGTTCAGCAAATACTCGGTGGGAATCGTTTCAGGTTCATTAAGTGCCCCCAGGCAGCTCAGTTCTGCCACCCCAGCACATCACTGAAGGTGAGTCTGCCCTGCTGGCCTTCCCTGCAAACCCAAATGAAACAGGGGCAGAAATGCACCAGCAGGATATTCCTGAGCTGCTGGGACCGGTGCTATTTTAACCCAACCAGATTATTTCACAAGGCAAAACCCACAAATATAAATTAATCACAGCCCACTGTGTCCAAAAAAGTCTACATTCACCCCAAAACGATCCATCCCCTTGGATGGATGAGCCACTGATGGTTTTTCCCTTCCCTCATGCCACATAAACACAGCATCCCCCCCAAAAAACACCCCAAATCTGGCACTGTGAAGGTTAAAAAGAGCAACAACCACGTTGTCACAGAGAAACTCCTTCCATCCCACGTGGAGCCTTTTCCAGCAGACGACAAACCGAGCTCCAAAATTGCCAGTTCTCTGCTCAGAAAGGTATTTTAAATACTCTCCACACCTTCAAGAAGCTTTACCTTCCCAATATCTTTGCCAGGACCACAGGGACAAGATAAAGACACTTCCAGGAGGTGGAATGTAGGGATGTTGGATAACAGGGAATCTGAGGGTGTGCAAGAACCTTGTTCACTATGGAAGGGAACTGGAAAGCAGAGAAGTAGAGGAGCTCTTCAAAAGAGCTTTTGTCTACAGGAAAGCAAAAGTTTTACAGCATTTCTGGAAAAAAAAGATGCTTCTCCACTCCCATTCCACTAGGGAGGGTTTTAGAGAATTGGGATTATAATGCTTTTTTCTTAACAGAAGGTACTGTTTTGCCTTCAGTTTAGGCTGCAAAAGCCACGTGGCCATTCCACAAACAGGAAAAAAACCCTCTAAATTAATAAATTCCCTCTAAATTTAACAGCACTGCCCTACCCTGGATGTATTTGCTCACTATCCTGCTCCTGTTTTCCAGCACTTTCCCCTTTAGCAGACACTGAGCTATAATTTTGAGCAAAGGCAGCAGAGGCAGAACAGCAGATCCGAAGCACAGGTAACAAAGAACATCGTGCAGGCTCAGCCTCTGAAGAATGTTAAACCAAAGAACATGATGCTGGAAGAACATTATGCCAAGGAAAAGTGGGATTTGGGAATACAAGGATCACATTCTAGCCTGCTTTACACAACCTGCATATACAACTCAAGAGAAGTGAAGGGAATGACACAGGTTGGCACTGAGGGAAGACACAGAACTGATCACAGAATCAGTCAGAGGATGGGTTGGGTTGGAGGGGATCTTAAAGATCATCCAGTTCCACCCTCCCTGCCAGGCAGAGGTTTTACTCATCCTTCCAAACAGCTCTGAGATAGTAAGGCTTGAAAATCACCAATTAATAATGAAGAGAATCAAAGTTCTGCTTCCAGCCAAGTGTTGACGAGTTGCTGGTGTGACAGTCCTGGAGTCAGTGATGGAATTCCCTCCTCTTCAACACCACTTCCCACTACAAAGCTGAGTCAGAGAGATGCTCAGATTCACTCTGCAGGGTGATGTTTTCCAGGGCCTCAGCCTGTCCCCACACCAAGAGCAGGATCAAAAGCTGAGCACGCACTGAAAAGTATTTTAACAACAATTTTCACAAATATAAAAAAGTCCCATCCCCTGGAATCCTTTTTTTTTCAGTATTCCTCTGAGTGTGAAGGCCAAAAGTGCAGATTGCCTGAAAAACACTTATAAATCTCTCTTTTCTAAATGCCCAAGCGGTGATGAAGGCACTGAAGAACTGCAGGGCATTGAGGACGCCCTAAAAAACCAGAGCGTGGACTTGGCAAGAGGTGAACACTTCAAAAATCCACCCCTAAAACTGCTGCCACTGGAAAGAAAAGTGCCCTGTGGAAAAGTTTACCCAGCTGCCATCACCTTGTAACACAGATCTCCTCAGAGTGAGGATCTGCAAATATTAAAGGGAGGTTTATGCATTACTTTTCCTGACGGATCCCAAAGGCTTCACAACACTCTCCACCACAGTTTTCACATCCACAGATCTTCAGGAGCACCTTCATTTTTCCACATCAGGACCAAGAAGGGCTTTGAAGGAAAGTCACCCTCGTGAACTGAAGCAAATCATCACCAGAGGTTTGTGTGAGGAGCAATTCCCAGGCACCATCATTTATCACTCTGGCAGGAAACGGGGCCGGGAAAAGGCAGCTTTTCCAAGAGGGCACCAGGGATGTGACACCCTGATTAACCAGCACCAAATCACTGTAATAAAGTGAGATCATCCTTTTATTGCAGATAAATCTGCTGTGTTATTCCAGTGTCCTTTTGTCAGTAAAAAAGGAAAGGTTTTGGATATTCTGCTTCGGGGACCGCTCTGATTTATTTATTTACTGACCTGGGAGGTGGCACTGATTTGGATTATTCTCCCTGTGATGCTCAAAAAATTCCAGCTGCTTAAGCCCAGGAGAGAAAATTAATGACATGATTAACCTTTCTGCAATTGGAATGAACCAGACAAGAGTCCTGCTCGTGTTTTCAGCTTGGATATTGCACAAGGTCAGCCCTCGGAAAAAGGAATAACCTGCCCATCCATCCAAACTCCCACTCCAGGCCTTTTCCAGAGGAGGTTCAACACAGGAGACTCAGCCATCAGCAAGGCCACAAAAACAGCTCCCTGTCTATTAAAAAAAAATATTAAAAGTTACACTGAGTGTTATTTTTCTTAGAGGTTTACCCTTCTCCAAAATCATGTTATTATACTACAAAATTAGATCTGGGATTTTTAAAAGAATCTGAAGCAATTAGTTGTCCAATTCCCATTAGATTGCCAAGGGAGTTAGATCCTAAATGCCTGTGGCTCTTTTGGAAAACCTCATCAATCACAGAACTCATAGGATGGTTCATTAGAAACTGCAGTTAAACAAGCACTCGAACAGTTTAAGAGTTATTTTTACAGCACTTCACAGCCAGTGTTACATGGCAATAGTGGGCACCACCACCAAGTTTTCCACCAGAAAAGCTTTGGGAAACAACACTTCACCCACAGAAAGAAGTGATCAGTGACATTACACTGCTAATAATACTAAAAATATTCAAAATAAAAGGCAAAGCTCCAGTCAGTAAAAGCTCCAGACCCCCCTCACTCAAACCACAGGGATTTTTCCTTCTCCTCTCTCCCAGTGCTGCTCTTTGATGTTTGTTTGTTGTTTTGTGGGTTTTTTTCCAAGCAAATGCAAAGCAGGAGTCCAGCTTTTACTCCTGGAAAGAATGAGTTATCAATTCATTTGAATCAATTGAATTATCAATGTGCTGTTATTATTTTAACCTGTTTCCAGCTCACAGCTTCACCAACACAACATTTCTTCGGCCTCTTCCAGCAAGCAAAGACCCCAAAATGCTTTTCAAGGCCTTTAATCCCATACTAAGAGTAGAAGGAACTGTATCCAGGCCCCATTTAAATACCTAATTCCCTTTTCTCAGGTGAAAATGGGTTTCTATGGTTCCTACCATGGCCACAGTCACTGCCTTTTCCAGTTGTTTGCTTACAAGCAGCACGTTGATCTTGGAATAAATCCTGCTGTTATTTTTGCACAGATATTCCATATTTTGATAGATATGGGTCTTTCCTCTTCTAGAATGATGGAATAGTTTGGGTTGGATGGGATCTTAAAGATCATCTGGTTCTAGGTAATCTTTAAGATCCCTTCCAACCCAAATCGTTCCGTGATTTTCCGATCAGCAAAACTTCTGCAAAGAGTCTAAAAAACATGGAAAACCAAGATAAAATAAAGCCAGGTGAAACTGGAATTTTGATTTTAGTTAGGATTTTTGAAACAGCCTTTTTTAGTCCATTTAAAAAAAGGTGAAATCAGAACATTTACAGCAGAGAAATAAAAATCAGACTCTGCCACCAATGGCACTTTTGAGGAGGTGATGTTGGGCACTTCCCACAAAGGAAGGGAAATAGAACAGAGGGATAAAATGTAACTCAGCTTTTCCAGTTCAGCCACCAGAACAGGGGGGAAAGCAGCTTCTCCCAGGTTTATTTCTGACAAATGGATTGAGTTTTAAGTGTGTGTCAGCTGTCCAAAAACACTGACCTACAGTGCCATTCCCAGAACTCTGCTGAGGGTAACGGAAGGATTTGGGGGTTGGTTGTTCCCAACATAAACAGGGAGTTCATCATTCCCTTCAAAACACTCAGGTTTGGAGCTGTCCAGCTTCTCCCAGCCCAGAGATCACTGGTGAATCTTCAGCCACTTGCTGGTGGTTTGTAAACACACGTTCACATCATAAATACAGAAGCAGAAATTGTGTTCTTTTGTAGCTGAATATTGGGGAGAAAACTGGGTGAAAACCCAGTACAGTAAAAATTGCTTGAGCCAAAATATAAATGTAATTAAGAAAAAAAATAACCATCAAGGCTGATTATGTGCTGAAATACTTTCTCACTGTGCCCTGCCAGTCATGGACTTGCTCTCAGGAACCACAGTCCACCCCTTCAGTCCACCCCAGTCTTCATCATCTATAACCAGTGTTCACATTATCTACAGAAACCCAATGACATATTGACTCAAAAACCACCAAAAGATGTTTGCAGGCTTCCTAAATAAAACCACTTCAAAAGGCAGCTGGTCAATGCAACCATGAAAAAGTATAAAATAAAATATCAAGGCCTGCAGGTTCAGGTTGGACAGGGCTTGGAGCAACCTGGGATAGTGGAAAGTGTCCCTGCCCGTGGCAGGGGGTTGGAACTGGATGAGCTTAAAAGGTCCTTTCCAACCCAAATCATTTTAGGATTCTATGATATTCACACCCTCAGTGGTGCAGAGCACCCACAGTGCCAAGAGAAACAAATAAAAATATTAGAAACTCTAAGTAAAATCAAGACAAACCTTACATGACAAACCCTCCCCTCCTACAGCATCAAACCAGGCAGACCAGAAATGGAATCCTGGGATGATTTGGGATGGAAGGGACCTGAAAGATCATCCACTTCCAACCCTCTGCCATGGGCAGGGACACCTTCCACTAGTCCTGGAAGTGTCCAAGGCCAGGTTAGACAGGGTTTGGAGCAACTTGGGATAGTGGAAGGTGTCCCTGCCCATGGCAGGGGTTGATCTTGAAGGTCCAACCCAACCCAAACCATCCTGTGATTCTACGACAGAACTTTGGCAAATGCCAATTCTGTATTGTCCTAATTCACAAATAATTGCTGAAAAAAACCATGCAGGGCAACCCCCCCACCCCAAAACAAAACTGGAGAATTCCCAGCAGGGAAGAAACAGCAAGAGCTGGAAAACTTAAGGGAAAAAAGATTCTTCCCTTAGGGTTTAGAGGTGCTCACACAGGGGTGAGTGTGAATAAGCTGAGCACAACAAAAGAGGAGGGTTTATAGTCCCAGAAAACAAATCCACAAATGCTGATGAAATCCCTGTAGCATCTCCTAATTCCAGCTGCCAGCAGGGATCAAGTGCAGTGGACACTGATGTGATCAGGGGGAAAAAAAAAAAAAAGCACATCAGGCTGACAAAACTGCTGAAGAAAGCAGGGAAATGGTTAAAATAAAAGATCTGGCACATCTGCAGCCAAGTTTTCATTTCTTCTGCATCATCCCATTATTATCAGTTCCAAGAAGATGAAGACTAGGAAGTACAGGCTGGGAATTCCTTCCAATATCAGGTGTGGTGGCCACTTCACATCCCACTTTGCCCTTTCTCTTCCAGCTTGGGAAAGAATGGGAATCATTGGGGAAACAAGCTGGAAAAAAAAATATCTCTGCTCTCAACTTGTATCAATTAAGAAACTGTATTAATTAAAAAGTTGTACCTCAAGTTGTATCAATTTGATGATGGCCCAGGGATCACAAGGCACAGGTTTCATGCCAAGTGCCAAATATCAAGGCAGGGAATTGTGTCATTCCCCATTCCCAGCCTTTTCCTTGGTGGGAGCTCTCCCAGCCTTAACACCCAAGCAGGGCTGAGTTCTTTCACAACTACACTTTTATTCATTTTATTTATTTATTTATTTCATTTCTCAATGGCTTTTGGAAATCATTTCCCTACAAGAATTTGGGCCCCTTTTTCAGCACCGTCAGCAGGGAGTTTAAGAGGATGGTTTTTGACTCACGTGGATTTAACTCCTTAAATATTTAGGCAGAAATTCCAAACCCCTTTAAAACTTTATAACTTTGTAACTGGGCTCAACTACCAAAAGGAAAATCCATCTGAAATGAAGAGCCCTTCAAATACAGAGCAGCTCAATACTCTACAGCACGGACAGAAGAGGAGGAGCTTTTTCCTTGCTCATAAATCTCCAAATATTTCATTAAGTGAGTTGGTATTTTTAAAAACCTCCCAAAATCTCACCAAGCTCCTCTGCAATGAGCTGCACGAGTGACTGTGCACAGTTCAAACGGGTCATTTTTATTCAGGGCTTTATTTCTTTGAATTTCAGTGTAAATGTTGCTGTTTATTGGATCAACAGCTCCAGGAGAAAAAAAAACACCTGGGAACAAAAGCTGTTAATGCAGCAGCAGTGGAGAAAACTTCTGCTATGTCACCTTGTTAATATAATGTAATACATAATCCAGCACAGTTCAGTTAACAAGGCCCATTCCTGGGAAAGACAATAAATCCAATGTCTGGAGCCAGCTCAGCTCTGGACCTTGTCCAGGCATCTGTTCCCAAAGCAATTCAGGTGGTTTTAAACACAGAATCACCCAGTTAAAGAGAAAACAGGTTGATTTGGGGCATTTCTACTTTGTATTCTTTGTTTTAAAAGGACATTTAAAAGGACATAGCCACTGCTATCCCATTTTTATGCCCTTCCAGCTGTAAAATGCACCCCCATGCCCCACGTGAAATCTCTCTGTACTTCCTGAAACGCCTTTTCACCTTTATGGAGGGGAATTCCACCATCCCAAATTCCAAGTGGAGCTTAAGAGAGGCACCAGTTTATTTTCAGTTTGGAAGTGCAAGGGGAAGACTTCAACTATCAGGTAAATTGCAGCAAAGCCATAAAACACTGCACACCTTCTTGGCAAGGCTAAAACTTGAAGAAATACCTTCCTGCAAAACCAGCTTGTGCCTTCCCAAGTCAACAAAGAGGACGCTCCTCCCAGACTATAAATTTCCACTAAAATTCTTCTGCTCTTAGTAAATATTTGCAAAAAAACCACAAAAACCCTGTGTAACACTGAGCTGGATTTATTCATTCCTGCTCTGAGCTCACTTCAAATAACAGGGGTGGGGGGATAAAGGAGTGTCGAGTTACCTCCTCTAATTACTTAAATTCCATGTTGAAATATCAGCACTGTGAGGAGTGGAACGTTCTCTCTGCCCTGCAAGAGGCTGAGTAAAAACTGTGTTCTCCTAAAAGCTGCAGACAGATCACTTTTAGGACTGTCATCCTCTCAGCTCATTGAGATGAGCATTAATGAGAGAGACCAGTCAGGAGACCAAGGGCACCAGTTCCACACACTCAAGGACCATTTTAAAAGAACCAGGGGAGACTGTCAGGCACATTATTTTGAGGACAGCCACGAAACCATTTAAACTCCTGAGAAGAGACTTTCTGAAAAATAACACTACTTCAGGCTCAGAACATTACCCTGTGAACTTCCCAAATGCAACAGCAATTTCAGATATTGCTCTGACATTTCCACACCAGGATTTATGGCACATTAACAGCCCTCATGCAAGAAGCTTATTTGACTTTCTAAGTATTAACTGTGTCACAAATAGCTCGTTCAGCCTTTAAATGCAAAGGTTCAGACTCTGCTGAGCCACCCAGGGCAAAAAGCACTTGGGTTTTCCATGAGCACCCTGAGGTGCAGCTCCAGGGAGCAGGGTGATGGGAGCTGCAGCTGCCAGGATAAACCCTTCCCTTTTCCATGGTGCATTCCCTCACTCACTCCTGTGCCAGCCCTGCCACAGCTCAGGGACCTGAGCAGGCAGCAAACCCAGCCAGCAGCAAATTCTTGGCCAAATCAACTCCCCCCCAAATTAGATTCCTGTCAGGAGGACGAGCAGCGCTGCCAGAGCAAGGAAAACGTCCTGGGCTGTGGAAAAGGAAGGAATGGGATGACAGCACAGCTGGCTGGGATGTGTTGGCACGGAGCTCAAACCTCTGCACACCTTTTCCACTGAGTAACCTGCTGAACATCACCACCTTTTCCCTGTGTGCCAAAGGGATCCAATATTTCAGGCCATTAATTCACTTAAAAGCCACAGAGAGACTCAGGTTACAGCAGCACAGCCCTGAAATCCACCCCCAGATGCTCTCACAGGACTCCTGGACAGGTGGGATGCAACAAAGACAATTTAAGTGCAGCTTTTCTGCAGGATCACTCCCACTGCCGAGCACCAGATCCGGCTGTGAGCTCCAGAATCATCCCAACTCCCTCCCTCCAATGCCATTCCTCATTATAAGGAAGGATTTAAGGGTGGTGGAGCATCACATGGTAACTGAGAGAGGCTTCTCAGTCAAGTGTCTGATCCCTCCAGCTCTGCAGCAGCACAACAGGAGTGTGTGGGCAGAGAGGAGGCTTCAAGTTTCTCCTGCTCTGGTTTCCTTATGGTTTCAGCAATGTTTGGGCTGCTAAATGACACCATTTTTGGAAAACACCCCAAGGCATTAGACAGAAACACCCCAAAAAAGGAAAGCATTAGTTGTCAGTGTCTTCTCAGCAGACAGACCACAGGAGAGTCTGCTGAAAGAAATGTCCTCAGCACACAAGTGATTCTCCCTCTCTTCTGCAGGAGCAAGAAAACAGATACAGACCCCTCAAAAAAACTGAGAATCATCAACTACAAATTCCACCACCACAAAAGGAGACAAGATCTCTTCCTCTGGAGGCAAAGAGCTCCAGCCTGAGCTGGTTATGGTACCACAGGGAGGTGTTTTTTGGTGGTTTCTCCAGGAGAGGGGAATGCACTGAGACAAAAGAGCTGCCAGGGTGATCACCCTGTCACCACAAGGGTGACAATCCTGAAGAAGCTGAATGACCACTGGTGTTATTCAGCAGGGACAGAGGCAACAATCCCATCAAGGTATCAAAAGACAGCACTGAGAAGAGATGGATGAAGTGGCAGAAGATCTGGCCTTGACTAAGAAAGTAAAATGACACAACCTGTGCTGTACCCAAAACCTTCTGGTTTCTCCCTAAGCACATAGAGTATTGAGCCTGTCCCATTGTTTGGGTTGGGAAAATCATAGAATCATGGAATGGTTTGGGTTGGAGGGAACTTAAAGACCATCCAGTCCAACCCCCTGCCATGGGCAGGGACACCTTCCACTCTCCCAGATTGCTCCAACCTGGCCTTGGACACTTCCAGGGATCCAGGGGCAGCCACAGCTTCTCTGGGCAACCTGTGC
>JAWWLV010000045.1:1136828-1147030 GCA_035041135.1 Platyrinchus mystaceus
ATCCCTTGTCCCCAGTCCCTCTCCAGCTCTCCTGGAGCCCCTTTAGGCCCTGCAAGGGGCTCTCAGGTCTCTCTGGAACCTTCTCTTCTCCAGGATGAACATTCCCAGCTCTCCCAGACTGTATCCATAGGAAAAGGGGTTGAGCCCTCGGAGCACCCCCGTGGCCTCCTCTGACTCCCTCCAGCAAGTCTCTGATCTCTAGGACACATCACAGACACTGCATGGTACCAGAAAACCCCAGAATTCCCTCGCTGCATTATCCTGACACAGCTACTCCTGTCATTCCACGGCTGCAGCAACACAGCTCGGCTCTCCCCAGCCCAGGACTCGCTCCTACCAGGGTGCTCAGAAGGATGTTCCTCCCACTCCTACACTCATGAGCTCCATCACCTCCACACACAAAATGCCAAGTTAAAACTTAAACAAGTTTCACCCCTTGCACCCCTTCCTGTTGGTGCAGCAGCAGCAGCAGCAGCACAGTGGGCTCCGCTGCCTCTGGCACGAGGAAACAACAACTCCAAATTGTGTTTTCCCGCCCCAATATTTTGATAAACTGCTTTTTTGTTTGTTTTGCTTGCTTGTTTGTTTTCTACCACTCCAGTGCCCCAAAAGGTCACTCTGTCTTCTGTATTATTCTCAGAGAAGGTCAAAAATACAGAATATCTGCATGTCCTGTTGCTCAACGCTGCGCCGGCCACCCCTGACCCCACGAACGACGGGTGCTCGGTGTGGGGTTTTTTAGGGGGAGCTTTCAGAAATCCAGCTACAAAAACAAGCTGAAAACAACCCATTTCCCCACAGAAGACAATTTGCAGCCCTCCACAAGCTCACATTGTTCAGTGCAGAACAGGGAGAGACAACCTTGCTCTAATGCACTTCACACGCAGAGACGGACAATGCGCGCGTCCAGAACGTCATCCCTGTGAGCTGCAGTCGTGTGAGGCTGTTCTGATGTGGTGACTGAATTCCATTCACCAGGATCTGAAGGAATTTGCATGGCTTCCCCTCATGCACTTTGCCACTTTCCCCCGAATTTTCAGCAGGAAGATTGAAATAAACACTTTTAAAACTGAGTTTTCTGCTCCCCCCCCGCTGCAGACGTTAAGATTCCCCTCTCCGAAAATTATCCTTATTCAGAAAAGCAGGCTAGAAATAATTCAGGCTTTGGGATCAAAGGTTTTCTTACACTGCAAAGGAAAAATATTTTAAGCCACTCCAAGGGAACTAATGCACAAACACCCACAAGATCGTGAACAAAGAAATGGAACATTTCCTCCTTTCCATGTCAGTCAGTGCTCATCTCTTACCCTAAACCAGCAAGAGATTATGGCTCTTAAAGTGCTGCTTTTATGCATTGTAAAAGCTCTTTTGGAAGCTTTTCTGACTCCCTCCGACACCCACCATCAATGAAACCTTTACAGGTGGGTGGTTGTGTTTTTCTTGGCACACATTGCACAGAAAGCCCGGTCAGATGTTGCCTCCCCAGCAACAGAAAGCACCTTCACTCCCAAAATGCTCACACCTACACAGGCTCCTGCATTCAGGTTCCATCAGCCTTGTCTTTGGAATAACCAGGATCAACTGCTCCAAATTCACGAGGATTGAACTCATCCCAACCTCCCACAGACAAGGGGAATATCCAGGCCTGGTGTTCTGCTACACTGAAGGTAAAATCTTGGGAGGGTTTTTATTCCCAAGGCTTTGTCCTCTCTGGAGCAAAGTCTGCTCTTAAACCTCCTGGATCACAGATGGTGGCTGGAGGTCTCCAGTGCCAAAGCCATTCCTCATGTCTTTAAGGTTAATTGTACCCTTTGACAGGGCCAGACACTCCAGTTCTGCTCATTTTTGTTCAGAAACCCCTCAGGAACCTCTGGCTGGACATTCCCAACCGAATTTTTACGAGAACAGTGTTGAAAGGAGGGGAAAATTTGTTTCGTGGAGAAAACAGATGGAGGTTTATTTAATAAAGACAAATAATTGGGTAAGGAGCCAGTGGAGGTGATCAAAGGCCCAAATCTTACATTTACCAGGTCCAAGAGGTATTAAATCCACACCATGCATGGAGATGGATATTTGGGTGAGCAAAAAAACCCTGCATTACTGCACAGTCAAACAAACCTGTAAAGCAACAGCTAAATAACAGCCCTGCAATGAAGATCTTTGTTAGGAGAGGAGGCAGAGAGCACTTCCCATCAACAGCCCAGAGGTGGAATGACCACCATAAATCTTTGCCAGGCATTTCTTTGACCTCCTCTGTCAAATCCCGGGTGAGGCTCTACATCTGTGCACTGTATATAAAGGCAATTCCCAAATAAATAAGGAAGGAAATATAATATTCACACGTGAGCCTCACAGCAAGAAGGAGAAAACAGGCATGTGACAGGTGAGAGCTCTGTGAGAGCCTCAGACACCGAGGTGAAAGGCACAGTCCCAGAATAAAGCCTGAGCAAGGCACAGCTTTAGTCTCTCACAGTCAAGAGTAAGAATCAAAATAAGAATTTCCCAAAAAAACAAGTGTCTCAGCTGCCTGTAGCCCAGCCACAGTGACAGGGGAAGACAAGCCATTAGAACTTGTCATAAGACAGCAATGACATGGTAACAACAGAACAAAAATGTCACGGTTTGAAAGCTGCTGATAAATCACTTGGTAGGCAAAAGGAACCAACCTTTCCATACACCAGAAGGATGAACCCACAGAATTGTATTTTTTTTTTTTGCTGATATTTAAGCTCTCTCTGGAGTTTCACAATCTGTTAGAAATGTGGCCACTTCCCAAAAAACCAAGACAAATCCCAGCACTGCTGTCTCCTGAGCACGGCAGGTACTCACACCGGTATTTTTGGTTCTGAAAGCTGTTCCAAGCTTGAAAATGTGCCCACCTGGAGGACTCTTACCTGCAGGACATCCTGGATCTTCACCCACACATCAACCATGTCGTAGAGCTTGATGTCCCCGTCGTGCTGGCTGCAGGGAGAGGCCACTGTCTGCTGGAGGTGCCCCAGGACCACCGAGTGCGCCGCGGCCACCGCGTTGAACTTGTCGAAGAGGAGCTCCAGCAGCTCCAGCAGCAACCTGGAAACCATCAAAACAACCTCTGCTCAGCTTCCACAATGCTCCAAAGGCACAAAGAGTCACCCAGCACGTCAGGGCAGCGGGAAGGAGACAGCAGAGTGTGGCTTCATGTGCCGTGTTCGGTGAGAGATGCCCAGAGGTCACCTGGCTTCAAACCTGCTCTGAGGGTTCTAATTTCGGCTCAGGTTTGGTGAATAAACACTCTTGAGGATCTTTCTCCTCACCCCCTCCTCTACATCAGCATTGAGGTGTCCTGTATGGGGCTACAAGGAAGGCAGAACCATTAGTAACTACAGAGTAGCACCACATTAGAGATTATGGTATGACCCCAGACAAGGCTGCACACAGGGAGGGAGACAACCTGCTCTTCCCTCAGCAGAAAATAAGAGTCTTGAGGCAATAAAACTGGACTTAACCACACAAACAGAACACAAGAACTTAATTTTGAATTATTATATTAATATGGAGGCTTTTAAACAATGCAAAATATCAGAAACCTAAAATATCAAGTCTCCTCATCTGTGTCAGTTAGCAAGATTTTACCACAGTGATAATCTCATCTCAATGTCCTACATTTTACCTGCTCCTATGGCTTCCTTACTGCCCAATTACTGTAATTAATGAGCTTTAGCAAAGCCCTAAATAGTTTGTGATAAGGCAGTGACATCACATTTTGACTATTTGAGGAGAGAAAAGTTGCGATCGAGTTCACCGGCGTTTAATGAGCAACCCAAGGAGACACATAACCCCAACAACACGTGGAGATAACACTTCCCAAATCCATATGTCAGGCACTTCCAGCTCTGACAGACAGGCTCCATCACATTTCCCTGCAGCAGCTCCCGAGTCACCACATGCTCGCTGTGTGAGCGGAGATTCCCGGAGCAGGACACGAGAAATCCAGGAAAACTGGAGCTGCTCCCACTCCTTCACCACCACACGTCAGTCCTCGTGGAATTATAGAGCCATGGAATGGTTTGGGTTGGAAGGGACTTTAAAGACTTTAAAGAACCCTGATGCCTTCCACTCTCCCAGGTTGCTCCAGCCTGGCCTTGGACACTCCCAGGGATCCAGGGGCAGCCACAGCTTCTCTGGGAAATCCATTCCAGCTCCTCTCCACCCTCCCAGCCAGCAATTCCTTCCCAATATCCCATCTAACCCTGCCTTCCATTAGTTTAAAACCATTCCCTGTGTCCTGTCCCTCCAGGCCTTGTCCCCAGTCCCTCTCCAGCTCTCCTGGAGCCCCTTTAGGCCCTGCAAGGGGCTCTCAAGTCTCCCTGGATCCTTCTCTTCTCCAGGATGAACATTCCCAGCTCTCCCAGCCTGGCTCCATAGGAGAAGTATTCCAGCTCTCTGAACTAACTTGTGGCCTTCCTGGATTCAACAGAAAGAGCCATTGGAACTAAGGCACATTTAAACAAAACCCAAACAACTGGTGTTTGTGTTGAGTTTCTTCGTATTTAAGAAGAAGCAACAAAAGCCTCAACAGCCTTGGCTGAAATGCCAAACAAGGTAATATTATGGGAGCAAATGAATTATCTACCACTGAGAAAATTTATCACCCTGAGCCCAACTTCTACCAACATGCCAATACAACAAGAACTGAGTTATTTCTATACCTCCTTTCCTTGTCCAGGGAAGGACAGTTTGGCAGAACAGAACCAGCTGAAGAGTTGGACAAATTCGCTTTTATTGTCCCTGGGTGAGCCTGACCTCACATTGTCAACCTGCTTATGAGCCACTGCTATCAACTTGTTTATC
Source organism: Platyrinchus mystaceus (assembly GCA_035041135.1). Lineage (NCBI taxonomy): Eukaryota > Metazoa > Chordata > Aves > Passeriformes > Tyrannidae > Platyrinchus > Platyrinchus mystaceus. The sequence goes on from JAWWLV010000045.1 coordinate 1,141,662, forward strand.
AAGTCACTCCTAAAATAATACTATACTGAACAGAATGATTTATTCTTAAATTCCAGTGTCTCCCTGTTCCCGTGTTACAGACTGACAGACAAGAAATCCCCCCAGTCCACACTCGTGGTGTCTGTAACCACCCACCCCTTTACATTTTCCATTCTGATCCCACACTGCATTTCCACATTTCCCTGTTCTCAGATTAGCCAGCACCTCTCCTCTCCTTCCCCTCTAGCAGTCCTGTAAATCTGGCAGGTCATTTCTGAGACAAGGTGACCCCGCAGGGACACCAGCAGCCAAAACACATCCCGGAACGTGGCCCAGATTTTATGCAGATGGGTTTGGAGCTCCGGGTGACCCGAGCTGAGCAGGGACAGGCAGTGACAGGAACCTGGCTCAGGCAATTTGTCACAGCCAGCCTGTGACCCCTTCGCTGAGGAGAGGGGAAATATGTGGAGAGGCAGCGAGACACACCCGGAAGCAACTTCCATAGTCCGGGATATAACGGGAATGAGCTGATGCAGAGCGACTGCTGACACCTGAGAGGGGTCACTGGTGACAATTCAGGCATTTCAGCAGCAAGAATGTCCTCTGCCTGCTCAGGGTGGTGGCAGGGACATAATTCCTGTAGTTATTTTAAAAGCCACAAGTATATTATGAACGTGTAGGGAAAAAGCAGAGTAAATCCAAGTGATGATGGGATTTAGGAGCAAAACTGTCAATACACCATCTCCTCTTGGGCTGGAATTTCAATGTGTCCTTACCAAAATGTCCCATATATCTGACCCTCAAGTAGGTGTGCATCCAGATTATTATTAGTATTATTAGTACTATTATTCTATAGCCACATCTTCCAAAATCCAGTTCCTGCAGCAGTGTGATTATGGCTCTGTGACTTTGTCATCCACCCAAGGTCCACATTTCTAAACATGAAGGTATGACACATGCCTTAATGAACCACTAATTAAGGATAAGGCAATGGCAATTCCTATATTTAAGCCCTTTCCCATAAACTTGTTCCAAGCACAGAGATCTAAAAACGTCAGAGAATTTACCCAGCCTTTAAAATGGTCCATTTTAATTAAAGCTGAAGTCAGCTGCAGCTTGGTTGAGGTTCAAGTGTAGTTTTCAAAGTCATCTTCTGCCAGGGACAAGGAACAACTTGGACCCTGTTGCTGCCCTTCCTCAGGTTTAACTTCCTCTGTATCATTCACATCTCACAGCAGTAAATGTGTATTAGTAAAATGGGTTTATATTCAGAGCAAAGTATCTTAAAAGATGCTCCATCTATTTAGGCCTGTCTTAAGTCTGTGTCCCATCCATGTGGAATGTTTCAGGAAACTCAGGAATCACTTGTATCACAAAATGGTTTGGGTTGGGTGGGAACTTAAAGTTCATCTCATTCCACCCCTGCCATGGACAGGGACACCTTCCACTAGCCCAGGTTGCTCCAGTTTGCCCTTGGACACTTCCAGGAATCCAAGGGCAGCCACAGCTTCTTTGGGAAACCTGGACCAGGGTCTCCCCACCCTCCCAGCCAGCAATTCCTTCCCAGTATCCCATCTAACCCTGCCCTCTGGCACTGGGAAGCCATTCCCTGTGTCCTGTCCATCCAGCCCTCCAGGCTCCAACTTCCAATTTCAAATCACTTCAAATCCCAGAGGATCTCAAGTCGCTCTTCCTGAGGGCTTTTGGTGGGAATGGTCTTCAAATCCCATCCAGTGCCACCCCCTGTCACAGGCAGGGACACCTTCCACTAGCCCAGGTTGCTCCAAGCCCTGTCCAACCTGGCCTTGGACACTTCCAGGGATGGGAGTGTGGATGTGTCTCCCTCCCTTGAGTGGAGGGAAAAAAATCACCCTCTTCCCATGGGAAAGAGTCAAATTTCGGGCAAGGAAAGCCCAGAACTTGTGCTGTGCATCAGGAATGACCACAAGGAACTCATCCAGCACAAGGCTCAAGATCCCAAAGGCCCCTCCATTAGTCATTTTATTTGCCAGAAGTGGGAATTTTTAGGGACACCCCTGGAAGTACAGCAGCTGCACACAGGCACTGAGCTCAGGGAGAGACTCAAAGCAGCCCAGTGTGAGCAGTTTTAAGGGAAAACTGAAAAACACTTCCCAAATCCCTGAGGTCACGTGAGCACTGACAGCCTAATGAACAGTTAACAGCAGTTTTGGGCACTGCATCATGCTCAGATTTGGGGTCTTACAGAGCTCTATTGAAACAGCAGGACCTTGTTGTTCAGATTTATTTTCTCCTTGACAGCTGGAAAGTGGCTGAGTTTTGATTTAGAACTGGAGTTAATGTGAGGGGCGGGAACACCCTTCCCTGCTACAATTTATTCTTTTCAATGTAAATGAATTCACCTGCTTGCTGTAAACTCCACATGTGATTTAGGTTTAGAATCAGTTCTAATTATCTCTGTGTTCAGCAAGAATTCAAGACACCTTCCCAAGCTCTGGAATATGGGCATCTTAAAGGCTCACAGTCCCCTACACGTGCCAAAAGCCATTAAAACTTCTTTGTGCCTCACTCAGCCCTCTGGGCAGGTTAATGTCATTAATATATGACCTGATCCAATTTATCCATTTCATTGGACAACCAGGAGCCACCCAACCTCTCCAGACAGATTCATAGAATGAGTATCAAACATATTATCAAGCTCCCTTCTGGCATCAGAAACTAAAATTGTGCCTTGTGACCCACCCCAAAAAAAAGCTTGTTTTAATTTCTCTGAGTTCTCAGCACTGTAACTCTGCAAATTCTTCACAACACAATTGTTTGCACAGCAATGCTAATAAGAGGACTGAAAAAAAGAAGCCTTTATCAAGCCAATGTTGTCCTTGGGAGTGATTCTGCACTACAAATATTACATATAATGAAGATGCACATTTTCCTTTCCCACAATAATTCCCTCTGGACAACGATCCTGACAACGTGACCTTCTAAAATCCCATTTTCCCGAAGAACAGTTCTAGAGAATCCTGAGGAGTAGCACAAGCTCAGTTCTCAGCTGGCTTCCACCCCTTGCCACCAACAGAAAGGGGGCTGCAAACCAGTTTAAGAAACTCAGCCATGTATTTGTGATATAATTAATTCCAGACACGATTTCAAAGCTCTGCACCTGCCTCAGCTCAACTGGGCTCTGCCACACTCCAAACAACTGAGTTTTCTCTTTTTCCAGTCGTATCATCAGTTAGGAGTTTTTTATTTTCCTGGGATATCCTTACCTGGGCTGGTTTTCCTGGGAAATATTCTCCCCTCTCTGGTAACCATTGTCAGCCACCTGAGTCGTGGACCTCTTAACAATCTGCTTGAGCTCCTGCTCCAAGCGATCCTGGATGGCTTTCACTGTCTCTGGGATCTTTTTCAGCTTGGCCAGCCCTTTGATGAGAATTCCCATGAAGACATTGCTGTTCTCCTCTGGATCCAGTTCTGTATCTTCCTTGATTTCCAGAAGGCTCGAGTCTCGCACTGCAAGAGATTTCAGGAGGTGTAACCCAAGATTTAAAACTATTAAACCCAACACTTGAGACCATTTGAACTCCTTTGTCTTCACACAACTTCCACCACTTTGAGCAACCAAGGAATAAACAAGGAAGCACGTGGATTTTGGGGGGTGGGGGGAAGGAGTGGTTATTTCTGTCTGCTTGGGGGCTTTTTTATACATAAATACAGTAACCTGCACAGCTGATTGAGTTAGGAACAGAGGATGATACAAGTTATGGGTTAGGGAACAGAGGAATCCTGCTGCAATTAAGACATTCATAAATGAGAAGGTACAACATCCCTACAAATCCCTTAAATGTGTTTCAAGCAGCTAAAAAGCCCTAAATTTCTATCCCAGATGTTTTAACTTATAATATTCTTCACTACCATGTCCAGCAACCGAGGAATAAACAGGGAAACCAGCAACACTCAGATTCTGGGGGGAGGCAGAGGATATTTCTGTTTGCTTGGGGGCTTTTCCACACATAAATACAGTAACCTTAACGTTTGATTGATTTAGAAACATTCCATGATTTAAGTTATGTGTTAGTGATGAAACAGGAATTCTGGTGCAATTAAAATATTCATAAATGAGAAGGTACCACATCCCTACAAATCCCTTCAATGTGTTTCAAGAAGCTAAAAAGCCCTAAATTTCTACCCCAGCTGTTTTAACTTGTCACAAGAGAGGAATTTTCATTACAAACAGCATCGAGCTTAAGAGACTTCTGATTTATTCAGCAAAGTTTATGTTGCCAAAGCGACTCACTGTTTGATTTTATCTCATTGTGCTTTATCACTTCTGCCAAGGGGTTGACGAAGTTACTCAAATCTTTTAGCAGGGCTTCTAAAAAGGAAAAGCAGGGAGAATTAGGGAGGGTATCGTGGATATGGCCCTGAAGTAACAGGGAGAAATCCTGTTGCTAAGAGACAAGGGATGGGAAAGCAAGAGACACTCTGCTTGTTTTAAGTGTGTTCATTAAGAAACATTTCTTAATTTACAGATAACACCCAGCAACAACAAAAGCGTGGCTCTGTTAAAGGCTGGGTGAAACATTTAATAAATATATTTAAACACTTATGGGAAGTTAAGTGTGTCTTCAAGGCAAACTCAACTAAAAGCATCTTGGAAGATCCACAGCCACCAGATCCTTGGATAAAAATGAACCCCCCGACGGCTGTTCCATCTTCCTGGTGCTGAGCTCTGGGAAGGGCTGGTGGGTGACAGATGACTCCCCATGGTTCCAACTCCTCAACAGATTTTTTTACTTAAAAACTTCTCCAAGAAGCTGAAGAAATGTCAAAAGATCCAGCAGGAGGATTGAAGGAACATGGCAGGGATGAGAAATGGCATGTCATGAGGAGCAGGAGCTGTCTAAAGCCGGGACTCTGAACAGAGGAGCAGCAGCAGCTCTGAGTTAGAGCAAGACCAAGAAAACAATGTCCCAAAGAGCCCATATGGTGCCACTTCATAAATATAATCACAATAAACAGATAACACTCCTCTCAGTGCCAGCTCACACCAACCTCAGGCTCAAACAAGGCAGAGATTTGGTTCTTTGCAGCACAGTGATCCCAAACACGGCCCCTCTGGCTCAAACCAAACCCACTGTTCACACACCCCTCATTCCAACCCAGAAATGATGCCGGGGAAGAGCAAGGGGGGAACGGATACTGTGAGGGCACCACGTGGGACAGGGAGTGAGAGCAAGATTTGGGTGATGAGATGGAGGGATGGGAGGCTGGACATGAGCCAGCAGGGGAGGACTGAGCCCAGAAAGCCAAGCTGGGCTGATCCCACAGCGGGGCAGGGGGGGATTCTGCCCCTCTGCCCCCTCAGGGGAGACCCCCCTGCAGAGCTGCTCCAGCCCTGGGAACAACATTCC
>JAWWLV010000045.1:1152546-1163908 GCA_035041135.1 Platyrinchus mystaceus
AAGAAACTGAACTGAATTTCTCACTGACCACAGAGCAGAACAGGAGTTCTTAAGTTTTTCCCTCAGAATTTTCATACAGTTCCTCTCTTCCAGGTTTTTAACGCAGTTTCCAGCCCTGAAAGGTTCCCCTGGCAGATCACAAGTGACTCCTCACAAACCTCCACTCCATGGAAAAACAGCCCTGCAGGAGCAGAGCTAAATAACAAAACCCCTACAAGAGCAAAAGATAAGAATAATCAAAGAGAAGAATCCAGGAGGGAAGTGTGGCAAAACCAGAAACAAAAGGACAAAAGAATTAATAAGGATGAGAAGGGAAGACTTCCCTGCATTTGAGGAATACTGAAACAGTCAGGTTTTGAAAGGAAGGGGGGACGAGACTCAGGTCACCTCTGTATTATTCATCAAGGACAACCCTACTTATTAATCTTCTGAAACAATACAAGGATTAATTCCCCACCTCTGCAGGCCTTGCAAAGCCTCCCAGGAAAGCACCAATGAAACAGTGTTTTTGCTCAGTGTTTGTTGTAGCAGCACAAAGATCATCACCAGATTATTCCTGTGTACAGACACACCTTTAGCCAAAGTTACAAAGCTCCCACAAGGGAAAGATTTGACCTTTTGGGCTCCAACACAGCGAAAAAACTTCAGGAATACCCACATAAACCTACAGGAAATAATGGAGGGGAGACCCCCCCACAAACTGAGCCCACTGAAAATCTCTGCTCAGGAGACCAAGAACATGATCAAGGTGAGAACAGAGACAGAAAATTAAGTGTACTTAATTGAAACTGATGGGGACAGGAGGGGGGGAAAGATGATTTTCCAAAATTAAAAAGCAGATATGGCCAGTTCTGCCCCAGGACACACCAATCCCTCCTGGCACTGCACAAACCCCTTCCCAAGTTTTAATCCCAGGGCCTCCCCTCAGCAGCCAGACACGAAGAGGGGATGATGTTCCTCCTGCTACTCCTGTAAAATCAGCTGAAGAGCTACAAATTCATTCTGTGAGGGATGTGTATGACTTCAAATACTCACTGCTGGAGCTTCCAGGAGTGCTGAACTGGGAGGTTTCCAGGAACTTCCGAGGTGTGGATAAATTAGTAACATCCAGCAGAGGCACAGGAGAGGCATCTTTTACCAGGGAGCTGTGGGAGGGGAAAGAATTAAAGCAAATAGTTTGCTATTATTTACAGCCTTTGCTCACAACAAATAACCAATTTATTCCTTAAATTTTCGATGCTCCCATTCCCATGGCTTCTGTCAACTTCTAATCCTTCAGACTTTTCTGTTCCCACCAGAAACCTCAACAATTCTTCCTCTCCTTCACCCTCCTGTTCTGTGCACACCCACATGCATCCCATCCCAAATGGACCTTCTTACTCAGGAGTTAAAGACTTTCTACTTGGTCACCTTCCTCATAAATTCACACTGCATTAATTGCCAGAAATGTGTCACACTGCACAGGGAGAGCTGGATATGGCTGGGGAACACAAGAAACCAATTTTTTGGAGAAAAAAATGCAGAGGGCTCCTATAATGGAGTTCAGGATGTTTGCTCAGAGGTCAAAATGCTTATGGAAACCTGCAAAAATAAGGGTATCCTGCATAAGAACCAACTGTATTCCTTATAAACCTACAAAACCAGGCTTCCAGGGATTAGCTCTGCCTTCCAAAGTTGGATAAAACCCACTCAAAACCACTACAAGAAATAAGTTACAAACATTCTTGCACCCTGATCAACAGCCAGCCCAGGGCAGCACATTAAACCAAAGCAAAAAAAGCTGCCCTTGCTGGGAAGAGTTCAAGTCATCAAATATCCAGGATGTGCAACAGGGAATGGGAAAAAAAGAGAAATCAGAATAATATAAAGGTCCCTGTAGCAGCCACACCAAACTGCAGCTAATTAGCAGTGCCCCAGTCTGGGTACACCAAAGCTTTGTGTCTGTTTTTAATTAACAAGGTGAGTAAGGAAGGGACTGATGACTTGCTAGCAATGCTCCTACCAAGGAATTTCAATTGTAATCAGTCCTTTATTTCATAAATTCATTTCCTGCAGCTTACTGTCTGGCCTGTTCTTTTTGGGGAACCAGATTTTTAGTCCTTCTCCCAATAAAATGTTAATTTATCTTTTCTCTGCATCTTTATCATGTGTGGGTTCCCCTTTTGCTCCCCATGTTTATTCCAAACACCGTGTTTCTCTTTTCTAGCCCCTGTCTTCCTTCCTTGCCCTCAAACATAGAATCAGCAAAATTAGGAATAAATAGCCAGGTGCCCTCTACTTCAGGTGAATTCCCACTGACCAGAGACACCAACCAGGTGAAGAAGTTTCAACACCTTTAAAACACCTTGGAAACACAACAAAGCCAAGAGAGTTCAAGCTCTGACTTCAATATTGTGGCCTCCATCTATTAACCTTTAAAAGTCCATTTAGAAACCTTAGGGTTACATCTTTTAAAATTTGGATGTTTGCTAGAAAATGAGCAACTTCCCCTCATCTTCTTCCCTTTGCCTGACCTGAGCCTCATGATCATGACATTTGTAGGAAAGATAAAAGTACGAGTGAAGGAAAAGAGTGGGAATTGGGCTCATCAGAACTCTGTGGGGAGCAGCAAAAACCCAAGAGAACCACCAAGCAAAGTGAAGGAACGAGAACAGGACTGAAGGTCCATCGACACAGTTGGGTTTTCCTGCTCTCCACAGCCAGAGAAATGAGGAATTTGCATGGCAAAAAATGAAAGGTTGGGGTGTAGGTTGATGGCATTCTCCCAGGTTTCTACTTAGGACAGGGGGAATGTTGTCCTCTTCTCTCCCAGACCTGCTGCCCCCCAAAACCCACCTGACAACCTCCTTCCTCTGTTTGTACACAAGAACCTTCATTTAAATCATCATCACAGAATGGTTTGGGTTGGAAGGGACCTTAAAGCTCATTTCATTCCACCCCCTGCCACAGGCAGGGACACCTTCCACTAGCCCAGGTTGCTCCAAGTCCTGTCCAGCCTGGCCTTGGACACTTCCAGGGATGGGGCAGGCAATCTCCACAGATGTGACAAGTGCCAACAGAATTCTTTTCAGAGCATATTTAAGGTTTATGTTACACTGGCAATTAAAAAAAAAAAACCAACAACCAGGAAGACACCAAAGGTACAGGAAGGACAGGATTTCCATTCTCCAGGAGGGGCATCTCCTGCTCTATTCCCCATCCATGAGGTGTGATGGGAGGTTCCCATCAGCTCCAAAACTTCAGATTTGGGGTTTTTTTACTACACAGAGGTGAAAAACACTGGCAGGCAGTGCACAACTGCCTCACTTTCCGTGGGGAAGGAGGAATGCTGTCCTGCCCCCCCAGACCCACCCGATGCGGCCCCTGTCCTTGCCCCGCTGGCCCACGCGGCTCGTGGATTTGATGTAGAGGTGTCGGTGCAGCTCGTCGATCAGGACCAGGTGCAGGTTCATCTTCTTGCTGTGCAGCTCCAGCCTCAGGTCACTCAGCCCCTCCACCTGCAGGAGGGGCCCTTCCAAGGAATCCACGGCCGACACCTGGGGGGAAACGGGGGACAACTTTTAAACGTCCGTCCTCTCCTCAAAATCTCTTTTTTTAAACATCACTCATCCCTCAGCACTTGGATCTTTGATCACTGGAACACCGGGATGATTCTGTCCCTGAAACCCTTTCAAAGCAGAAAACCTTTAAGTAATATTTCTTTGTGTTCCTAAACAAAGCTCAATATGTGGAAGGGTCCAAACAACTCAGATCTAAGGTGCAGTCTTGAAATGTTTGGAGCACGTGTGTAAAACAAGTTAGTGAGAACACAGTTCATTAATACAATTAATTTTTATAATTATCATAATAAAAACAAACTATAAAATATTAGTTATAGTATAATCTATTATAGTTATAGTATTATTATTATAGTAATAGTATTATATATACATATATATCCATATAGTAATAGTATTATCATAATAAAAATATACTATAATGTAATATACTGTAATATATTAGTTATAGTATATATTACATATATAAACTATACTGTAATACTATAATAAAAATATAATACATTTTATATTTTTATAAATATATGTTTACATATATTTTTATATTCTATGTATATTTATTATTATATATTATTAATACTATTTATTATATTTACATCTTATTCATAATACGTTATATAAACATATGTTTACATATATTTTTATATTCTTTGTATATTTATTATTATATATTATTAATACTATTTATTATATTTACATCTTATTCATAATACATTATATATTATATAATATGTTATATATTATATGTTATATATGTTATATTCTAATATATACGTTATATATTATAACTGTTATATATTTTATATATTTATATAAATACTATAGAAATATATTTAAATAAATACGAGTAATCTGTATTTATACAAAATATATTAAAATATGATATGATAATAAAATTATAATAGAAATATTATCAAAATATTATATTGAAAAATATAATAATAATAATAATAATCAAAGCACAGTTTATCCCCAAACAGGAGGTTTATCCAGTAGAACAATGTCAGAACAAGACACTGACAATGATGTTTGATTGCTGTTACTCTTTTCCAGTACAGCAACACCAACAAAACGTTATAAATGGGGAGGAAAATGGCTTAAATTTTACTTTCCTAAAGTGCTATTGTGAGGCAGCTGGAAAAGTTTAGGAAACCACATCTTTTAGGCTGCACAGGTGTTATGGATGTAACTACACCAGTTGAGTATCTGAAATAGTGACCTGTGGGCAGCAGAGCAGAGAACCTAAATTTCATTTATATCCTAAAATGTGGACAAACCCCAAACATTCCACCAGGAATGATAAATCAGTGCATAAAAGCAACATCTTGACACCCCTCCCAGCTTTAGCTGGTTTTCTATTCCACTTTCCAATTAATAATTACTAATAATTATTATTAGTTACTAATAAATAAATAAAAGCAAAGCATCCCCCTGCAGCTTCCAAAATCTCAGGGCTGATGTTGTAAGGAAGCAGAAACAGCATGTTGGGCATACAGAGGTTTCAAACAAAGTTAAAAAACCCACTCCCTACTAAGTGAAGATGCTGGTGGTGAAATAAGAGGTTTCCTTGCACTGGAGGATTTGGGTTCATAACAAACCTGTCAGTTAAACATTAAAAATTAAAAGGCAGGAGATGCAGTGAGCAGAGCCCAGCCAGGGGCTGGGCCCTCAGTGCCAGCAAATATTATCTCTACTCCAAGAACATCCATCACCAGGGAATTCCTCTGCTTGCCTGCAGGTCAGGAATAACCCTGGAATAGCCTTGGGACAGCCAGGCTGGTTAAATGAGGAGCAGTTGCTGAGAGGAAGCTGCACTTCCTCCTCATTCCCGAAAAGATTTTTGGCAGGAAGGCCCTCCCTGTGAATTCCCTTCCCTGCATGGATGAGGAAAGAGTGCAGCCTGCAGGATGGAGCTCAGTCTGGAGCAGGAATTAGTGTCCTGGTGTTAATTAACTCATCAGGCTCCTCCCAACTCCAAGAGCACTGCAACTCCACCAGCACTGTCCACTCTCTGCCCAGCATCCATCTGTGAACTGTCATGGAAGCCGAGCCATGACACATCAGAAACCCACAGCACAGGTGAAGCAAAAACCCCAATTTCCCTCTCCCAAAAAGATGGGACACACAAATGCCAGAGCACACACAGCTCAGAAACCTCTGGCAGAAGTTGAAGCGCTAATTTTCTTCCTTCTTCCTTTGGCAGGTGGGGATGTGCCCAAAATTTCCCAATTCCAAAGGCACTGTAACCCCCCCACACACAGTCAATACACGGTCCCAGCCTGGAAGGGACCCCTGGAATTTTCCCATCCCACTTCCAAGCAGGTCTAACTTTGCCATCAGCTCAGGGGCTCCAGGCAGGGGCTGAACAGCTGGAAACTCCTGGTTGTCTCCTGATCTCCTGGTGTTTTATCCTTCCCATGGAGAAGAATTTTCTCCCTGTGTCCAGCCAGGAACTGGTGATGGTCACAGCCCTGGTCTGGGCACTTCTGGAAGAGTTTGGCTCAAAGTCAGTGAGGGAACTGAATCCTGTTTTCCCTGTGCCTCCAAACACACAGAACAATTAACACCCCCCCTGCCTGTGGCTCCTTGTCCTCCCTGTGTGGTGGATAATGGGGATTAAAGATGCTCTAAAAGATGCAGTGGTATCACATTTTAAAGATGCTCTAAAACATGCAATGGTATCACATTAAATTAGCTTTTCCCACCATTCTTACCCCTCCCTCACACCAAGCTCAAACCACCTTTCCCACCCAGTTCCCTGATTTTTAGCACTCCCATTACCCACTGGGGGCTGTCCCTGCCCACAAAAGGACTAATAAATGGAATTGGACAGAGAGGGGAAGAGTTATCCCCCCTCAGTTATCTCCTGATAATGGAAAAGCAGCCTTTCCCAGAGAACCTGAAAATTAGATGTACAGAAGAACTGCAAGTCGTTCAAGGGTCCAGAAAAAGCACCTGAGGGCCCTTTTTAAGCCTCTTTCTTGCACACACGTGGCCCAGTTAAATGGAAAAAAAGTGATTTTTAGTTATTTTTCTGAAGGGGGCTCCCCACATTATTTTGGCAGGGATTGGGGTGCAGAGAGGAGCCTGGAAAGTGAATCAAAGCAAATATCTTGGGTTTTTTTCTTTAGAAAGCTGATTAAAATAAGCAAACACCACCAAAAGAAATTACAGGTATTCCCCACCACCTTCTTTAATTCTTTTAATTCAGAAATCCGTCTCTCCTATTGAAAGCTGCTCATAAAAACACAACAACTGTAATTTAGGCAAACAATAATTAAAATATCGGCCTGGATTACCACAGAATTTGGCTTAGATCATCTAACAGCTATTTCTGATGTCCAAATCTACTTATCTTATATCTACTTATTATCACTTCCAATAGGCAGAGAGACCTTTTGGAAAAGAAGGAGCAACGAAAGAAGCCTGAAAAAAGAGCTCAGCTTTGTATAAGCTAAAAATTGCCAGTTTATAGCAAATAACTGTGGCACCAGCACCATTAGGCAGCTTGTTTAAAGGTCACAGGCAGTTTAGAGCAGGGCTTAATTGCCTTAAAAAAGAAAATGTAGCTAAACATTTGCTTAGCATAACATCCAATTTGGAAGGGTTTAATTTAGCATTTCACAACAAACTGCAATCTAAGCACTAACAAGGTATTTGTCAAGATCCTTTCTTTCCTGACTTTGGTTAGAAAGTTTTTCAATCTGTCTGCAGTTAAATCTATTTATTCTCTTAAAGGTTTTTGGTTTTTTTTTTTTTCTAAACCTCCACGGGCCTGGAAGAGAGCACAGCTAAAAAAATCCTCAATTAGATGGTTTTTCAGGGCAAAAAAACCCCAAGATAATCATAAAATCATGAGATCACAGAATGGCTTTGGGTGGAAGGGATTATTAAAGATCATCCAAGTTCCAGTCCTGACACCTTCCACCATCCCAAGTTGCTCCAACCTGACACTTCCAGGGATGGAGCAGCCACAGCTTCTCAATCCAACCTGTTCCAGGGTCTCACCACCCTCACAGGGAGGAATTTCTTCCTAAAAAAAAAAAATGGGTCGTTCAGACTAAAAACCCAAACCCTTTCTGTCTGGGAAAGCCAGTTTATTCTGAGTTCAGACAACAGATATGAAAATGTCAACAAAAAACGGAGGGAGAGTAAAAGGAAACAAAGGAGGGGGTCACAACTGCAAGGAGAACAAGTCGTGTTGAACACAAACACAACGTGACAAAAGGGAAAAGCTGAACACGGGAATAAAAGGGTAAATAAACAGCAGCAACCCAGGAGGTCTCAGCTGCCTCACCGGTGAATAAAGACAATGCTGACATTTAAAAGGAGAATTGATCTCCTGCTTTTACGAGGGACTCGTTTTCACAAGGTACAGGAAAGGAAAACAAGGATAAAACGACTTAAATAAACGTTGCCGGATCTAAACAAGCAGTTCACTGAATTCCTTTTGCACTGTGAGATAAGGACCTGCCTGAAAACTCCCCTCAAGGAACAGGAGGGTCCTCACACTGCAGCTGCTGGGACTTTGCACCAGCCAAAAGGGCAGAACACCCACAAATGATGGCCTCTCTCTTCCCTGGGAGTGTGGGGAAACACTGGAATGGGGTTGCCAGAGAAGCTGTGGCTGCTCCTGGATCCCTGGAAGTGTCCAAGGCCAGGCTGGAGTAACCTGGGATAGTGGGAGGTGTCCCTTGTGGAACTAGATCATTTTCAAGGATCCTTCCAACCCAAACCATCCTCTGGTTCCACGAATCCAGGTGCTGCAGAGGAAAAGCAGGAAGAAGCAGAAGAGCAGCGAGAAACCCTCCCAGGTGACACCAAATTTCTGTGCCACCCACTGTCTTGGCAGAGAAACTGTGACAGATTGAGCAAAAGCCACGGAAAAAAAACAAGCTGAGAAAGGGAAAGGGAAGTGAAGGTGTTGGAGTTAAATTGCACCTGGAGAAGAGTGAGAAAACCTGTTTGCTCCCAGTGCTTTTTGACCGTGTTCTCTTTTCTTCTCCCACCTCAGAACCCAAATCACTCACCAGGAGTTTTAGTTAACCAACAATATATTAAGCCGGTTATTAAATGAACTCAAGGCTGTTGTGCCTGAAAAATTCCCACATTTTCCTTGGACAATGGAGGAAATCCCAGAATCCCAGAATGGGACCTCTGGAGGCCATCAGGTCCAACCCCCTCAGGCAGGGCCATGTCCAGATGGCTTTGGAACATCTCCAAGGATGGAGAACCTCAACCTCCCTGGGATACATGGAAAACTTGCACATAACATACACTCATAAAATCCAAAGATTGGGAATTGCCTGCTACCAAACTGCTACAGTTGGTACCAAGACAAATCAGTGAATATCAATTAATGAAGATGAGCCTGAACTTCAAGAATATCCAGGTGATCCTAAAGCAGGGAGCCTTTAGCTAAAATCATGGAAAAGCACAGAGATCCATGACAGCTATTCCTGAATTTCACTGCTTCCCTTTCCCTTAAAAACAGGGAAAGGAGAAAAGGTGCACAGGATCAATGAGGAGCTGATGGTGAACAGCCCTGAGTGTTGATTACCACTCTGGATATTATATCATATCATATTATATCATTATATTACATTACATCATATCATATTATATTATAGGTAATGGAAGGAATTGCCCCTGGTTTTATTCACCTTTAAACAGCCCTGTCAGAATTAACAAGCAAAAAGCAAACAAAGAGCTATAAAAGAAGATGATTCCTTTGCAATATTTTGGGAAGAGCTGAGCTCACTCCCCCTTCCTGAGATGAAAGGATTTGCTGACCAAATGATGCACGAGAAAGGGGGGAACTGATCCAGATGAGTGAGGCTGAGAGGGGGGAGAGGTTTGGAAGATCAGTCTGAAAGATTCTGAGCTACACACACACAAAAAAAAAAGTGCTCAGGTTGCAGGAAAACAGCTCACCCTGACACAAACATTCCATACAAACTCATTTGATGGGGGAAGGACAGGGAAAATGTGCCCACAGGACCAGGGTAAAAGGGTTACTTTTCACTTTCACACAAAGCACAAATGTCCTTTATTTTTTCAAGTGTTTCAATGGCAATGACCAAACTCAACTGTTTTTCCCTCCACAAACTTTTAAATATTTATAAAATTCTGTTCCTCACTGTCCTTTCCTCCAGCTACACAAATTTCCTTGCTTTGAATTTGCCTCAGTCCTGTCAGCCATCAATCATCTCCTTCCCTCCTTCGCTCGCTGTAATTCATCAATGTCTTCCCAGCAATAAAATGCTGGAACCAAACACGGTGCTCAAGGAACAGAGGGGCTAAAAACAAGGATTATCCAACTGCTCACTTGGACCTGAACACAAAACATGAGCAGTTTCTACACCAGTGTGGTCAAATGACTTCCCTGAAGTGGCAAAGTCGGGATATCTGTTGGCAGCACAGAACCACCCAACGTTTTTTTTCCTTCCCCTTTTCATTTCCATACTTTCTTTGCCTCTTGATTTAATTCATCTCCATTTAATGCATCTTCATTTAGTTGCAACTGCCATTAAGAAAAGTCTATTTTTCAAAATCAGCTCTGCCCCAAAAGACTTCTCTTTATATGAATGATGCCTGGAAGAACAAGGTCCTAATGCATTAAATTAAAACATCAGGATTTTCCTTAATGCAAACCTGCAGTTTCCCAAAATTTATTCTCTTCCTGCCTTCAAATGACACTTCAGATCTTGGCACTCCCTGTGTCCCATCTCTCTGTTGCCAAAGGCACCTTCAGCTCCTTTCTATCAGTTAGAGAATCCCAGAATGGTTTGGGCTGGAAGGGACCTTCAAGACCATCCAGTTCCAATCCCAACACTTTCCATGATCCCAGGTTGCTCCAACCTGGCCTTGGACACTTCCAGGGATGGGGCAGCCACAGCTTCTCAGGGCAACCTACTCAACTCAACTCTTAATTTACTATATGTTATTACAGAATTCATAAATTCACTGAAGATTTATATTAAACTGTGGTGTCAGACAAGCTCTGCCTCGTTCCCCACCAGGCTCAGTGTCCACACATCTTCATTTAGGAGCTCTGAGTTTTCCTCCAGCTCCACCTGGAAATGTTTCCTCGACCAAACCATTCTCAGAATTACTTGGGAGCTCTATGCCAACTTCACCAGGCATAAATCAGTTTCCTGCCGTGGAAAACTCGTGTTAAATTCATCCCAAATGTTACAAATGCTTTCCTAAAAACCTGAATTTACGACGCCTTTTCCACACACCGTTCACCGCCTTTAAAGCTGCCTTGTCAAAAATAAATCAGTCAGATTGATCCAGATTATTTCACACTGTCCCATAACCCTTCTGCAATGATTTCTCTCAGCTGCACTATTTCACCAGGGACAAAAATCATGTCTTGCAACCCAGAGTTTAAAAAAAAAAGAATTCCTGGAAAGACCAGTGATTACTGGAAAAGCAGCTGCCGGATTCAAACCCCGCTCCAGCTTCATTAGGGTGTGTTTTCTTGTTTCATAAACTTTCATCAGCTTGAATGAGTGGTTTTTATGAGCAGAGCCAAGAGCCCCCCCAGAATGCTCTGGAGAGATCTCTCTGCTTGTTGGTGCATTAACGAGGAGCTGGGGTCAAGCACGTGGCAATGCAAATGAGGAGCATTAGGCAGCAACAGCTTAATGAACAGACTGCTCAGATAATGCAAATTATGGGATAAAAAAGAATGAGATCAAGTTATTGATAAGTACAACCGAAGGGGGGAAAAAAAAAACACGATAGGATGTTTCAAAGGGGGAAAAAAACTCCGTGTTTAATGTGTTTAAAACTCGTCT
>JAWWLV010000045.1:1219775-1233546 GCA_035041135.1 Platyrinchus mystaceus
GAAGTGTCCAAGGCCAGGTTGGATGGGGTTTGGAGCAACCTGGGCTAGTGGAAGGTGTCCCTGCCCATGGCAGGGGTTGAACTGGATGATTTTTAAGGTCCCTTCCAAGCCAAACCATCTGTGATTTCATGATTCTATAAATCAGTCACCACTGTCTGAGCAGAAGAAACTTGGGTGTGACATGAAAAGGGAGGGATAAACCTCTCCAGGAAAAGGACACCTATCATTACCTCCCTCCTCAGAGCAAGGGGAGAATGAGTAACCTCTGTTTTCCCAGCTTTTCCCTCTTTCCAAACCCCAAAATGAGACAAAACCCTGCTCCTTCCATTCTTTTACACCAAGTTTGCTTTCCCCCTGCAGCAGATCCTCTCACCTCTTTCCTCCATCCTTTTATTCCAGTAAAACCTGAATATTACAGAGTCCATTGGTTACCAGACTAAGGACTGAACCCCCTCTCCCCACATTCTTCCTTAAACAAAACTCTCTCCAAGGTCAGGAAAACACTGAATAGAATTCCAGGGATTTGGATTTTGAAACTTAACACCTGTGAGAAGAATTTCAGCTCTTAAGGAGTAGAGTTTGAACAGCACAAAACATAGGAATTTAGCCTGGAATTTTGGGAAGATTCGAGTTCTTTATCTGTTTCACTGAGTGCTGTCTCCTCTTAAGTGACTGAAAATGCAGAAGACAACTGTGACTCAGAATTATAATCTATTTAATGGTGACAGAAATATGCAGAAAATCAAGAAGTCTATGGAGAGAAGAGTGAGACTTCCAGTTCTTTTCCATCCTGGGAAAACAGGGAGACAAAACTGAGAGGCGACAAATTCGAAGTTAAGGTAAAAAAAGGGCATTTTATCAAAGATTTCTTGGTTAATCTGCAAATCTCCTCTCTGCCCCAAAATAGACCTGAGGGTTGGAGATTTGAAGGGCTCCAAACAAAGGTGTGGATATTATTTTGTGAAATTAAAACAGGCAGCTGCAGTAAATGCAAATTATCAGAAGAGCTCCGAAAGGAAAATGTATCTTCAAGCCTCAAGGGATAAACCACATCCTGGCTCTCAGGGGCTGGGAACAAATTCCTACCAGGACAGAGCAGAGAAGAGCTGAGCCACCTCCAGGACAGCATCAGGAATTCCACAGCCTGCTGGTCATCCATGAACATCCCCACGTGCCTATCAAAGACTTCTGATCCCAGCAGGAAGCTCATTCCTCCTTCAGGACGATCATCTCCAGCATCACTGGAGGCAAAAGCAGGTGTGTCATCTGAGTGAGTCTCACCTGTGGCTGAATTCCTGCTGGTTTCAGTGGGAACTGTCACTCCAGTCCACAGAGGTTTAGCAAACTTCAGGAAAACCAAAAAGCACAAGTTTGAGTGTTTAAATCCCAGCTGGAGCTGGGAACACCCAAAGAGGAAGTGCCAAACCCCTCACTTATGTGTGGTTTCTTGTCCAGCCCAGCCAGTCTCATCCATCCTGGACTCCTCTCTGCAATTAGGCTGATAATTAAGAAATAACAGCCCAATATAAATGGAGAGTTGCTGGCTAGCACGGCTCCACCAGGGATAAATGGAGCAGTAATCTGCAAAGGATGTTATTGCCATTAGAAAAATAAAGATCTGTCTCCCCAGCCAATCAATTCAGCAGATAGATACCAACAATCAAATTGTTAAAAATGACTTCTATAAATTACCCAGTCTTCC
This sequence comes from Platyrinchus mystaceus, assembly GCA_035041135.1. Lineage (NCBI taxonomy): Eukaryota > Metazoa > Chordata > Aves > Passeriformes > Tyrannidae > Platyrinchus > Platyrinchus mystaceus. The sequence continues at coordinate 1,221,478 of JAWWLV010000045.1, forward strand.
ATCTAATGGAGCCAGAAACATCTGTGAGACAATTTAGAGCTGATATAACCCCACGTCGGGAGCGCTTTTTCATCCTGATGCTTTTCCATTCTCCTCAAAGCTGTTGCAGTGGAGCAGCTTTGTTTAATGCACCCATGTGAAAACAGACTGTATTTCACACCACGGGTTAGCAAAGTAATTCTGGCAGAAATGCTCTGGAATATCTGCATTTAATAGGGGTGGAATAATTCAATTTCCTCCCTATTATTTCAGCTACGCAGTTACAATCTCCTTAATTCTTCATTAAACCTTCTGGGCTTTGGGGGGGGGGATGTTGCTGGGTTTTATGATCTGCCATAGGTCTTTCAGATGAACATGGAAAGGCACACAGAGGAGCAGTTTGAATCATGTGTTTTTTAGGCAGATATACTGGTGATTTCAGCTCAATTGGAGCTGTTGAGCACCTTGCTTTGGTCGTGGCAGCCCTGGCTGGCACCCACGGAGGGGCTCTGGTGGAAAATGTCCCTGCCCGTGGAAAGAGATGGACTTTGAGGCCCCTTCCAAACCCAAATTGTTCTGGGATTCTCTGGTCCTGTGGTTGCTGCCACTTGGGCTTAATCCCAGAAGGGATAATGGGATTTAAAGGTGGAAAGCTCTTCCTTTTGCAGCTTCATCCTGACCCCTCCCCAGCCCAGACCTCTCCAGCTGGAAGCCACCCAGTGGCACTTCTCTGCCTGCAGGTTCCTCCCAGTGAGCTGCTTTTTGAGAGAATGGGGTGAAATGAGTGTTGTCCGTGCTGAAACTAAGGAAAAATCCTGGGAAAGGGATCCCTGGGCTGGGAAAGGCAGAGCCATTGTCACTGTCCACGGGGAGCAGGGTCAGGACTCACCTCTCAGGCAATCCTGGATACTGTTGTCCAAGAAGGCCTCAGGAACCTCTGCTTTCCATGACTAATTCAATCCATCCCTCACTTCCCAAGGCCCTGCTGCTCCCTGGCTGTGGAACCACTGCTGCTTTTGGATGCAGAGAGAAGAGTAGAGCTCATTTCTCCATCTGGGCACAGTGTGGGATAACCCAGGCCCTGTAAATGGAACCTGGACCGTGGTTTAGGTATAGGGGGATTTGGGAAGCCCCCTCAGCTGCCAACAAGCAGACCCAGCTTCCTGCAGAGAGTTCATTGGATGGGAATAAATCTGGGAAGAGCTGGGTCTAAAATCTCATCTGGATGCAAATGTGGCCGTTCCTAATTTTTCAAACAGGACCTGTGCAAGTGGGACCTGCTCCTTCTGGTCCTTGCAACTCTCATGTTTGGTTTAAATTAATTCTGCATGAACCTCACTTTGAAATCTTAAAATCAGCTCCAACTTCCCTGGCTCTCTCTCCTCTCCTCTACAGACATTTTCTTCTCTTGCCTCCACGAAAACCACTCTTGCAGATCCTCCTGTGCTTCCAGGTACTGTCCCATCTCTCTTCACTTCCTTTGATCTCATTCATTTTTTTCCCCCCTCTCCATTTACCTACTTCCACCCAGTATCACCTGTCTCCATGGAAACCACTTTGGAATGGTTCCTACCTGAGAAGTGGACAAAACTTTGCTTTATTTTTATTCCCCATCGTGATTTTCCCCTTTGAGTTCTTGCTTTCTCTTGCCCCCTGTGACTTGGTGCCACTGTCACCTCTCTGGGAGCTCTCTGAGTATTTCTCTATCCACAACTATTCCCTTCTTCCATTTTCCTCTATATTTTGGAATCCTCAGGGTTTTTTTACCCATCAACTGGTGGCTTCAGTCTAGGGCAGGTTTGAAACTCTCCTGTGCATCCTGCAGGGATTTGTCTTCTGTTCTCCAGTCCAAACCCCCCTGATTTGCATCTCCCACCATCTTTCTGAGGTCTCAATTTGCATATTATTTCATCTGGGGAGCACAAATTAGGTGACTTATTTACCTGCTTTGGCAGAGTTCATTTCATAGTTGGGGTCACGTTTATTCCATCATCCATTTTCACCTCCCCCTCATCTGTACTTGTTTACAACTTTATTTGAATTTCCACTGGGGCACTTCAGAAACTGCAGAATTCAGCTCCAGCTTCCCAAAGGACTCCCTTTCCCCTAAACTCTATTACTCTGTTAACTAACACACTTAATAACACCATTTTTTCCCCTGCATTCTGGCTGATGAAACCGAAGATTGTGTTTGACTTCCCTTTTTTCTCCCCTATTCTCCTCAACACTGCAAAAATCAACCCCTCCCTCATTTGTCCTGACAGCTAAATTACCTTCCCACCTCCCCTAAATCAATATGCCACCGTCTATCTTTGCTTCAGCAATCCCTAAAATGTTGCTGATGACAAAACACCTGCAATTCCTGGAGCAAAGTGTCTTGAGACATGGAATCGATGGGACTGGGGAGGTCCTGGCATAGGTTGGCCCTGGATCCCTGGAAGTGTCCAAGGCCAGGTTGGAGCAACCTGGGACAGTGGAAGGTGTCCCTGCTTGTTGGAATGAGATGATCTTTAAATTCCCTTCCAATCCAAACCATTCTGTGACTAATAAGCCATAAACATCCTGATCTGTGTCCCATATTTCTCAGCCCCTCTAGACGTGCTGGGATGTTTTTTCACGTCTCCTGAGAAGTTCAGAGTTCATAGAGCAAGTTAATACAGGTTTAATTTTACAGGATCACAGAATCACAGGTTGGAAAAGCCCTCTGAGATCACCAAGTCCAATCTGTGATCCAACCCCACCCTGGCCACTCCTGGTTACCCTCAGCCAGGGAAAATCCCCCCTATAATGGATTACTGATTTCTATTTGGGGTCTCTTTTCTGCAAAACACTCAGCAACTTGTTTTGTGACTTGGAGAGTGACAAACAGTGGTAATAATTCCAAATGCCACCTGGCAGAAAGCAATTGCTCCTACACACACTCAGTCCCCTCACAGTCACTTATCTCTGAGCGTGGGAGGTGTTTCATCCTTAATTCCACCTGGTCCACGTGCTTCCCAGGACTGTATTTGCTGCTTACACAAGTGGATAATTTAAGTAATAACAATATAGCCAAGACAATCTGCCTTGTGAGCTCTTTAACCTGCAGTTCTGCCTTGATTTTGTCCAACTTTCCTAACGTGCTGGAGACACCCAGCAAAACTTCAGGTGCAGAACTTTAAATTCCAGCAGCAACCAAGCAGTTCAAATACCCAGAGTAACAGTGGTGTAATAAATTGAAGAGTAAATGAATTGGTGTAATAAAAATGAGGAGAGGGAGGAGGAAGACCAAAGGCATTCCTGTTCCTTGCACTGATGCCAAGCCATGGAGTATTGTTTTAGGTATCATATTTGATAATATTGTATGTCCAGATAATGAAACCCCCATTGATGGGAGTGTTTACACAAGTATTTACCTGCAGAACCAGGCTGGGAGAGCTGAGGGGATTCACCTGGAGAAGAGAAGGCTCCAGGGAGAGCTGAGAGCCCCTTGCAGGGCCTAAAGGGGCTCCAGGAGAGCTGGAGAGGGACTGGGGACAAGGCAGGGAGGGACAGGACACAGGGAATGGCTTCAGACTGGAAAAGGGGAGATTTGGGTGGGATATTGGGAAGGAATTGCTGGCTGGGAGGGTGGGGAGACCCTGGCATGGATTTCCCAGAGAAGCTGTGGCTGCCCCTGGATCCCTGGAATGATATGAAGGAGGGAGAGAGAATGCTGATAAATTGATCAGAAAAAAAAAAAGTTGGAAGCCACAGGGAAGGTCTGGGCATCCCCATCTCTCCTGGAGATCAGGAGAAATCATAAAGAAGCAGCAGAGTGCTCCAAAGTTTGTTTCCTATGGAAGAATCAGTTCTTATCAAGGACATTGCCTTGCTTGGCCACACAGAGACATTTGGTGTAAATTAGGATGTCTCTGGTGATAACAATGAAGGTATGAAAACCTGCAGCACCTGGGTCCTTCATTTGCAAAATGTTCAGGGATTAGCAGAGGTTAAACACACTCCATAAATGTCAGATGTTGACAGCACTGCATTCAGCCATAATAAACTTGAAGCAGAGGAAAGTTCCCTTTAAAATATCAACCTCTCACCCAGCAGTGCTCAGTGCAGGGTTTGAGAGATGCTGCACATTACTGGCCCATAAATAATAGTAATGAAAAGGTCAAGCAACCTGTTAGGAAAATCTTACTGCTCTGTGACTGAGCCTGGTAAATCCCAGCCAGGGTGGAAATGCAGTATTGGAGCTCTGGTTCTTCTCTGCCCAGCCTGTCCTAATTCACTCCTTTAAATGATCCTGGAGTTACAGTGACTGCACAGCCTGTCAGAGCTGGGCTGGGCCAAACCTTAACACCCTTAACAACTCTACGATTCTATGAATAAAAACACATTAATTCATACAGATGACCCAATATATTTTTCCCAATACTGCCAAAAAGCAGCACCTCTTTTTTCTTTTTTTCCCCTCTTTTTTCCCTCCCCTGTTGTTTCCAAACCCTGAATATCCCTGGGAGCCAAAAAGCCAGTCGGAGAATTTCCAGCAGGTTCTTTATTTCCCCCGTTAGATCGCCACAAAGATTAGGTAGGTCGGCGCTGCGCTGTTCAAAAGTTTATTTACTTCCCACTGTGATTTCTCCTTGCAAGAGTAAGGGCAGAGTAACCTTTGGATCTTCAAAAGCTCTGCCACTGCTGTGATTACTCCAAGAGAAATTTGTGTATTGTTGGGTTGGCAGCGAGCGTTCGATGCCACCAGAGATTCCCTTAATAGCTCAGGTGAGCTGAGAAGAGCTGCAGTTCCTTGGATGTTTCTGTGCTGTATCTCATTAATTAATCTACTCCAGCCAGCTCTTCCTGATCCATTGTATATCCCCTGCTTATACAGCCTTATCGACCTGGCCCTGGGGAAAATCAATTCTTGTAATCTATCTTATTACATTTAAATATATGTACAGAGCCTGATACGGTACAACAGCAGCGGGGCTTGGGAGGGGCAGGGAAAAGTGGCTGGGAAGGAGGAGGAAAAGCCCTGCAGGTCTTGTCCCAGTTTAGTTTTAACGAGTTCAGGTCGTTATAAACTAAGAACGGGGAACACCTGGAGCTGTGTCAGGGCAGGGTCAGGTTGGATTTTAGGGAAAGGTTCTTCCCCCAGAGGGTGGTTGGCACTGAACGGGCTCCCCAGGGCAGTGGGCACAGCAACAAGGCTGCCAGAGCTCAGGGAGTGTTTGGACAACACCCTCAGGGACAGGGGGGGATTGTTGGGGTGTCTGTGCAGGGCCAGGGGTTGGAGGATCAGTGATACTTGTGGGTCTCTCCCAGCTCAGGATATTCTGTGATTCTATGAAAGGCCTTTGCAGTCCTGCTTTTAACTCTTGATTTCCCCGCTGTTTTGGCCACAATACGATGTCTTTAAAAGCAAATCCATATTTCTTCATCAATCCAATAAAAAACTACATTCTTTTTCTTCTTTTGTTGTTATTAAATCTGTTTTCATATGTAAATAGAACTCAGAGGTGATCCTGCCTGGATCCAGCTCCACAGGATCATAGGAATGTCTAAGTGTGAGGAGCAGTGGAACAGACCCATCAAGAAGTCAGAAGTTGATGTGCAGGCACCACAAATCTACAGACAGAGAGTGGGTTTGTTGGGGCTGATTTGTGGAACAGATGGAGCTGTTGATATGAGCTGATTCTTTTTTTTTCTTTCAAACAAGAAAAGAATTCCTTTAAAAGTGAATTCCTTTAAAGGTGAATTCCTTTAAAAGTGTCCAACAAAAGCCCTGGAAACTCTCCATCCAGGTGAAGCAGCACAGAGTGCTCTTGGCTGCTGTTGTCCCATTTTTCCTACGTGTCCACCTGAGGTGGAAAATGGGTGAGGCTGCCACAGCAACCTGAACCCAGAGGAGCCTCCCTGTGACCCAGAACCACCTGGGAGTGGACAAGTGCCCAGGATTAGGGTAAATACACCAAAATAACGTGAAAACACGATTTTTCAAACAGGAGTCTGCATTTCCTTTCGTCCTTCTCCTCCAACAGCTCTGCCCCTCTCCTTTGTTTTTCCCTCACAAGCCGACTTGAGAGAGGAGGGACAGGAGGGTGTAAAGGCCTTGCTCTGGCTCCTTTCCCTCTGACAACAGAGGCAATGATGCTGCCAGCCCTCCTTCAAGGGCTGGATTGATGTCCCTGCCTCGTGTTAGACCCAGCTGGGAGAAGGGGAATTAGGCCTTGTCTTTCAATTACTGCTGTTTTGCTCAGGGCCTCACACTGAAGCCTCCCAGCGGAGAAGTTCCTTCTTGCCGCTTGTAATCTCTGGATTGTATTTGAAAATAAAGCTTTTAATTAAAACTGGCATTTCTCAGCTTCCCACTGGCAGCCAACATCTGCCTGGGAAGGGAGATCTTTTGTGACACTTGCAGTACAGAGAGAGTAAACTAATTCCCTCTCTCCTGCCGGAGATGAGACGGGAAACACACGAGCTCCTCAACACTTGGGTCCATCAGAGACCCCTCAGCATTTCCCAGCAGCAAGGGGGTTAATCCCGTGACCTGGCAGCATTCCAGCTCCATGATCTCCCTCTCAAATCCCCCACCCTGCAGTTCCACACGTGATATAATCCCCCCCTTCCCGTGTCCTGTCATTATAGAACCAGAGAATCACAGAATATCCTGAGCTGGGAGGGACCCACAAGGATCATTGATACAACTCCTGGTCCTGCACAGACAGCCCAGCAATCCCACCCTGTCCCACAGAGTGATGTCCAAACACTCCCTGAGCTCTGGCAGCTTTGGGAAGTGCCCACTGCCCTGGGGAGCCTCTTCAGTGCCCAACCACCCTCTGAGGGAAGAACCTTTCCCTAAAATCCAACCTGACCCTCCCATGGGAGCTGTTGATGCACAGGGTTAAACAGTGGCTCAGCTGGCCCAAAGTTGATGGCATTCCATAGGTGGGTCCTTCCTCATGCCCCCCAAAATAAAGCCAAAGCACCTTTTCCCAACTCCACTACACTCCCCCTGATCTGAAGACAAACCCTGTGGATAATTTCACTCCCAGAGCAATATTTTGGGAGAGTTTTCAGCAGCTGGAAAGGACCATTTAAAATGCTGTCACCTCAGAAATACCATAACAAGCCTGTCTGCATTATCTCAATTAACATCCAAGAGAGTCTGACCAGTAAAGTCCTTTAAGGACTTGAATTGCACAATGACACAATTGAATCCTCTTTTGAGATCTTTTAAATGTCATGTGACTCTTTTTGTGTCCTAAGAGAGGATCTTGACATGGAAGTTGATTTTATGATGGCTGTTTCTCAGGGGAGGTCCTGGGGGCAAAGCTTTTCCTCTGCTCACTCTCCTGTGCTCTCCTGGTGTTTCTCACCCTCCCCCCTGCACTTCAAGCACTTTGTGCACCAAATTTGTCATGTTCAGCCTAATCCTGGTGAGGAAAAGTGGGCAGAGGGCAGATGGAAGTGACTTATAGACAATATCTCTGGTGGTCACATTAGGCATCTGTGCCCTGACTTTTACAAGTTTCGTGGTGTCCTGGAATTCCATCAACTGAAAAAAAAAAAAATGCAAAAAAACTCCCAAACCCAGGTGGGAAATGATGATGATACAACACCAGGAGATCAAAAATCAGCATCAATTATCCTCCAGCACTGGCAATTCCTAAATGATGGAAGTCAAGGAAAAACAATAAATAGAAACCAAACGTGGCCTCCAGGAGTTTGTTCATAAATTTCCATGGCAATAGCACTGCGTGTTCCCAAACATGAAATAGCCTCAGACCACAATTTAAAGCTCAGTCTGCTAATGTACCATTCCTATCTGATACAACTGGTATTACCCTGTAGATATTTCATGTTTTTAGCAGCTTTTTCTCCCCCTCCCATCATTAAATATTTAATAGTTCTAATTTATCACTTCAATACTGAGCTGTTTTGGCTGAGCTGGGCCGTGGACTGAGCTGTGCAAAGAGGGAGCTGTTTATCTGAGTTACATATCGAGGATATGGTGTGTTTACATTTCTAATGTGTGTGTATCACACAATCTCAACACCAAGGTTGTGGCTCCCCCCTGGATCCCTGGAAGTGTCCAAGGCCAGGTTGGATGGAACTTGGAGCAACCTGGGATAGTGGAAGGTGCTGGGGTTGGAACTGGGTGGTCTTTAAGGTCCCTCCCAACCCAAATCTTTCTGTGAATCCATGAAATAACTTGTCCATCTCTTCTGGTGACACTTCCCAGTGAGTGGAACATCTCCAAAGGTGGATATTCCTCCATATTCTGTAGCACAACGTGGCCCTCTGGGATAATCCTGACAAAAAGAAGACCCGTCTGGCCTTGGTGCTTCCCAAAGAGCCGAGTGAGAGCAAGAATTACATTCTCTGCAAGAGAATTACATTCTCTTTTGAGAAATCTTCCCATTACAAGTGTTCTGAGGCCCCTGAGGAGCAAATGTGATGGGAGTGGACATTTCCCTGTGGGATCTGACACCTCAGGCCTGGGCTGCCTTTCAGGGAAGGCCATTGAATTAATTCAGCCCCAGGATGTGCTGCCCTCAGAGCAGGGTCTGCTCCGTGCTGGGCAGCCAAAAGCTAAGGACTGCAACCCAAATTTGTGTACAGATGTGAATAGACAGGCCCCAAGTTGCATGAAAGAAAGAAAAGCATTTGTAGTGCCCAAAACAAGCACGGGGTATAAATCTTCCCTGGGGATGTGGCACTGCTGCAAGTTCCCTGGGACTGACTGGCAGTGAAAATCGGGGAAAACTGGCCCGAGCCTGCTTTGTGAGGAGGAAAATGAGTGTTAGAGGTGAAGTTCTCAAATAGTTTGGTTATGAGGGAGTGTGAAAAGTCAGTCTTATATCACCTCCCCTTTGCAGGTAGAAAATCTCTGTGTAACTCCCCGTGGAAAAGATGAGACCGAAACGTGAGCTGAGATCTGAGACAGAGCTTAGATCTTCATCAGGAATTGTGGTTTGTGTTTTAAGACCGAGTCTCCAGATCCAAACCTCCCAGTGCTCCAGAGCCTGGGCTGAAACTGTAACCTGGTAAATGGGATTTCAGCCCCCACTTGGACTGGTTCAACACCACAAGGTCTCGGGACGTCTCCGGGCTCGGTGTGTCCCTGTGACCACAAGTGCCCCATGGCCAAGGGCCTCCTGCCCAAGGTGCCTGAGCTCAGCAAACACCAGCCCTGGGTGGGGACAGGGGGGATGAACACCCAGGGGACACCCAGGAGTGAGGAGAGAACCCTCAGCGTGGACATCACACTCCTGCAGGGAAGAGCTCCGGGCGGCGGCACAACCCTCCACAACAGGGGTTTGGAAGGACAGTAAGGTGAGCTGGGTTTTTGTTATCTCAGGGTTGAGATCTGCATGAAGCTTTTCCCCTGGAGCACAATTCCCACCTCGGATTTGGCTTTGTGTTTAGCCAGAAACAGATCAAGGGCATCTCAGAGCATCTGCCTTGGACTTGGCTTGATTGGGAATATCAGACCCTCATCTTGCTGAGCAAAATTTTCTACTGCAGGCAGGAATGTTATTAAGCAAATGTTCACCTCCTGATTTTCCCAAGGGATTTAAACACCTCTCTCACCTCTCTTCCATCTCAGCAGCACCGCAGGCTGAATAGATGCAGGAATTTTCCTGCCCTTGGGAACAATCTTACCCTGAGAACAAAACCCAACAAACTGTAATTTGGCAGCCAGTGTCATCTCCAGCATAATCAAGTATTGACTTAATTAGAAAGCCTTTTAAGTGATGCACTGGGAGAAAACCACATCTTTTTTCAAAGTATTCCTCATTTGTAATTATTATTTCACTTGTGAATCTTCCACACTCCATTGAAAATGCCATATGGAAAACAAATTAGTTTGCTACAGTGACTAATGTTTACTGCCACTGCTGCTCTCAAGTTTTTGGGCCAAGTTTTTAAATCATCAGTCCTTTCTCTGGCAAAGCTGACAGGGAAATTGGTCTGGATGAGCAAAGTGTGGAGAGAACTGAAACGGTGCTGCTTTCACTGAGAGGGGGATGATATTCCCGGGATGCTGATTGGGATGAGCTTCCTTATGAGCCCCACAGCCACACCATCATTTGCACCTTTCTTTAGCTCATTCCCTGCACTTGGAATAATAAAATATAACACAATTTGCCTGATTATCCTCTTGAACTGCACCGGTCGCTCCAGGCCCGTGTGTGTCCCCTTCGCTTGGCTCTTCCCTGATCCTCCAGGAAAACACCTGGAGTGCTTTTTTCTCCCTTCACATTAATCTTCCCCTTAATGTAAGTGTAGGAGTTGCTTTAGTGACTCTCAGGGTTATCCCTTTAGTGACTCTCAGGGTTATCCTGCTTCCTTTTTTTTTTGGTTTTTTTTTTGGAGTCAGGCCTTCGGTTGGATCCTCTCCCACCTGCTCCGTGTGCTCTGAACCATTTCCAAACAGTCAGGAGGGCAAGGAGCTCATTTGTTGGGAGTGTTTGGCCTTCCAGGTTGTTGCAATAGCCAGAAAAGATGGGATTTCACTTTTCCTTGCAAATGGAGTTGGGAGGGACCATCTGGATACGCGTAAAGTCGGCGGCAGTTTTTGGCTCCGGTGCTCTGGGAATTTCATGGGAGTTCTGATCAAAGTTTCCATGGCAGAGTCCTCCCTGGGCAAGTTCTGTTTCTGGTGGCCATATGGAATTCCCATAGGTGAGGAGGCACCTGGAGGATGCTGATAGGATGTGTATTAAAAAAAAATAAGGATTAAAAACGTGGATCAGAAAGAAGGAAGGAGTAAAACACTTTGTCACCCAAAGACACGAGCACAAAGTCTTGGGGAGTGTGGGAGTTGCTCAGGACCAAGGACTTGAGGGTTTGACCTGTTTGTCTCATTATTAGGCATTATTTATTGATAACAATACATCCAATCCCCACTTGGAGGACAGGACAGTTGGCAGCAGTGACTCTATTAGCCAAAATTACGAGTGTTTCAAAACACCATCTGTTGCTGGTTTTACCTCTGAGCAACGAAAATAGAAACCCAATTTGCATCGTGGACTCTGCTGAGGACTCGCTGCTGGGCACAGGCTCGGTGATTGAAAGGGAAGATTGTTCCTTGCTGTTCCCATTCCTGTCTGTCTGGACCTCCTGCCTTCCCATTCCCAGTGTCCAGTGGATTCCGATGCTCCCGTCAGCTCCTGCAGCTCTGCAGTGTGTAATCATTTCTGCACTGACCCTCAGTAGAAACACAGGGCAAAAATGTTCCCAATTATCACAGGCAACCACATCCTATGGAGGGGAAAGTACCCTGCTACTCCCACCTCAGGAATCTTTGGGATGAAGGGAAATACAGGAATTGAAGCTAAAATCCCTCACTAAAAACATACAGGACACAACACGCACCTTTGAACAGGGAACACTGTTAGTGTGGCAAAGGGAAGCACTTGAAAATTCGGGAATGGCAGATTGAGTGTTGCCATGGAGAAGTCCTTGAGAGCATTAATCAGTGCCTGGAGAGCTGGGCTGGGAATGGTGTGCAGGAAATGGAGTGTGAGGACACACAGGGACCCAGGACATGGAAACAACCCATCCCCTCACTGCTCATCCGGCCCACAGCTTGATCCTGGGCAGGGAAGGAGGTGGAACACTGTGGAATCAGGTGTTTATGGAACCATATTCTTGACCACTCTGGGGTCAGAGGCCTTGTGGAGCAGCCACAGAGCTGGAAATAAAAGCCCAGAGCAGGGACAGGATCAGGGTGGGAATCAGACAAAATTCCAGAGAATCAGACCAGAATCTACTGACAGTGTGAACTCTGAGGAATTCTCAGCTCTGCCACGAGTTGTGTGATCTTGAGGAGCCTCTCCTGCTCTGTGCCTGTGAAACAGGGATAAAGGTGCTGCATTTCCAAATGCCTTTGTGAGCAGGGAGCAGAAGGTTATTTAAGCTCCATGTGTTATAAGTATTTCTCAGTGTAAGTTAAAGCTTTTTCAAAGCATAATCCGAGAATCACGGAATGGGTTGGGTTGGAAGGGACATTGAAGACCATCTTGTTCCAACCCCAACACCTTCCACCAGCCCAGGTTGCTCCAAGCCCCATCCAACCTGGCCTTGGACACTTCCAGGGATCCAGGGGCAGCC
>JAWWLV010000045.1:1249022-1261715 GCA_035041135.1 Platyrinchus mystaceus
TTGTGACACAAAGAACTTCAGGAATTCTTGCACCCTAGGAATTTCCCCACAGCACACAGTGTGTAGCTCATCCAGGGGGTGAGAATAACTCCTCTTTTATTCCTCCTCTCAGGGAGGTGCAAACCAAGGCCAGACAGTTCATTCTGGCTCAGCACAGGGATGTTTTTAATTCCTGGTCATTTAACACTCTCAGGCAGTAATGTAAGTGTAATATATCTTTATATATTCCAGGCAGAGCAAAGTTTGTCCATCCCAGGTTTCCCAGAGAAGCTGTGGCTGCCCCTGAATCCCTGGAAGTGTCCAAGGCCAGGTTGGAGCAGCCTGGGATAGTGGAAGGTGTCCCTGGGGCTGCACCTGGATGATCTTTAAGGTCCCCTCCAACCCAAACCATCCTGGGATTCCATGATATGAGTTGCAAAATGAAGCTTTTATGTTATTAATTATTTCCCTTGGGTTCATTTTATCCATGGGCTTCCACAGGTGTTGCTCTGTTGGATTCTGCTTGATTTGGGACTTTCTTTCTGTGTGTGAAGATTCCCATTAACTTGGTGTTTGACTCCCCTTGCTTGTGTTGCACAAATCCCTACAGGGATTTGCTCCTCCTGGGACAAAGTTCTGTGCACCTCCACCCTGGGATATTTGTGTCCAAACAACTGAGAGAGGCAAAAACTCTGATTAACTACAAGCACTGAGTCCCAGGGTGTTTCCTGCTCCCTGTATCCCAATTTTTTCCATACCATTCCCACCATCCTGCTGTTCAGTGCAGTTTTTTGGGGCGAACGAGGGGCAAAGAAACTTTCTCTCGCACCAGGAATCGGATTTTACCAGCTGTCAAGCCTTATATTGGCTTTCTGGGCTCTTTCTTTTTGTAAGTTCTGGTTCATTTTCCTGGGAAATGGGATCCCAGGGATCCTGACTGGGGGTGCTGTTGTGTTTTCCAGCTCTCTGACAGCCTCATCGACCGGATGAAGGAACCATCCTCGCCCTCTGGGAGATCCCCCCGCTCCTCAGGTCAGCTTTGCTCCTGGTTTTCTGCTTGTTTTTTTCTTTTAAAATGGGAGGAAGGACAATCAAATTTGCCCTTCAGAGCTTTGCAGAGAACTCATTGCCCTTTTGGAGAGATGAGTTTCTTGGCATTAACTTTTTGCCTCGTCTTCATGAGTATTTTGTGGGTTTTTACACGAGTTTAAGTTCCTCTTTGTTTCCTTCTGACATTTAGAGTGTAAAACATCTGTTCATCAGACTTGGTTTTCCCACTGTATTGTTGTTAAAAACACCACAGAACAAGCAAATACCCAAATAATTCTTGAGTTCTGAAGGGGAAAGTCTTGCTTTAATCCACACTGAGTTTTGCTCTGGTGAAGTTCTATTGAAAACAGGAAACATTAAAAGGAAAATGTGCTGTTTTCTTGTTATGGAACAGTGGAAATAAAGTGATACACAGATGGATGGTTTCCTTTACTCCTTATATTTAATTTTTGAGGCCTGTTCTGATACATCAAACAGGCAACTACTGCTCTGATATAAAATCCTGCAGCACAAACAGGGATCACAAACAGCTGCTGGAGGAGTGGAAATGAAGGGCAGAGATTGCAGCTGCTGATTTGGGGACCCTGGAAAGTCCAAGGAAGGCTCTTATCAGCACTCCAGGAATATTCCTGATAACAGAATTCCCTCAGGGACCTCCAAGATCATCTCATTCCAACCCCCTGCTGTGGGCAGGGAATCTTTTCTCTTTTTTTTTAGTGGTTTTAAATAATACTTTTCTCATTTTTTTTGCCTGTGTTTTGCTGTGGTGATGAATTATCCTAGGTAAAGGATTTATATAAAATAGTTGTGCATCTTTCCTGCTTTCCCTGGGCTGTTTGCTGCCTTTCCAGCCTTAAACCTGAGTTAGGGACATGGTCCTGTGAACAAGCACTTGGGATTTTGGGCTCTGGGGGCTGGAGGTGAAGGCTGGGACACCCCAGGAATTCTTTGCTAATTCCCAGCCTGTGCCAGGGCTTTCCCACCCTCCCAGCCAGGAATTCCTTCCCAGTATCCCATCCTGAGCCTTCCTTTTGTTTCTCACTGTGTGTGGGGAAATGGTGCTTTTGATTTTTTTTTTTTTTTCATTCTTTTGGGTATTTTTATGTATTGAAAGAGTTGGAGCAGGTCAGAGGAGGTCACTGAGTCACATCAGGGGGAGGGAGGATCTCTGCTATGAGGAAAGGCTGGGAAAGTTGGGATTGTTGGAAAAGAGGCTTTGGAGTGACCTCATTGCAGCCTTCCAGAACCTGAGGGGAGTCTGAAGAAAGATGGAGAGAGACTTTGGAGAAGGGATGGAGGGACAGGAAAAGGGGGAAAGGCTTCAAAGTGACAGAGAGTGTGTTTAGTTGGGATATTGGGAAGGAATTGCTGGCTGGGAGGGTGGGGAGGGACTGGAATGGAATTCCCAGAGAAGCTGTGGCTGCCCCTGGATCCCTGGAAGTGTCCAAAGCCAGGCTGGAGCAACCTGGGATGGTGGGAGGTGTCGGGTTTGGAACTGGATGATCTTTCATATCCCTTCCAACCCAACCCATCCTGGGATTCCAAGAATTCCTTGAGCATTCTCCAGCTTGGAAAAACCTTCACTGGAAGAACAAGTGATTTTAGTGCTGTGCTTTTCCATTCCAGACAGAGAACACTTTGCAAAAATAAAATAAAACAGGATGTCTGGAGGGAGAAACATTTAGAGCTGTTGAGCCCAACCCTCTCCTCAGGTGGAGTCTTTGATGGCTCCTGGTGGGGGAATAAGGGATGAGGTTCCATGAAAGAACCTGGATTTTGGTGCTCACCAATGGTGATGAATTTATTGGCTTCACTTTGGGGTCAGAAAATGAAATTACATCCACTTACAGGGGCACCTGACATCTAAATACAACACCTGAAAGCATCTGAGCACTGCCTGGATCTCTTTGTGACTTCTGAGTGATATTAAATGCACTGAAATATTTAACAAGTGTAAAATCTTCCAAGTCTGCCTGTAATTCCTAAAGCAATACTGATGGAAAGTAATTTGGTCAGACAACAAGGGTGGTTTTTTTTTTTTCTTTGCTGGGTGTGTGTATTATTCCTAAAGCTTCAGTCAGAGCAGACAAAGGGGATCCCTTAATTCATTTTTGCTTAGTGCACATTGGAAAATCCACTAATGATTTATTATGGGAGGAAAAAAAAAGGAGGAAGAATAAATGCTTAAATTATCAGGAGTCTCAGCACCTCAGAGAAGCTTTCTTCCAAACCCTTTGCAGAAACAGATGATGTTGAGGACACATTTTCCCCCTTTTTTTTTGAGCTGTAATTGTTATTGTTGTGCCTTCATGGGAACAAATCAGTCCAGGACCACGTCACAAACTAATTATTGTGGATTAAAATGAGCAGTGCTGGTGCCTCCTCAGGAATTGGGTTACACCTTTTCCATTTTTCATGGCCTGATTTTTGGGGCTTGATGTCTTTTTTTATTTTATTTTTTTGGGGGGGGGGTTGGTTTCTGTCTTTTGGTGGAGTCTGGGATCGTTGGGATGTCCTGGAATGAGGATTTGAAGAATTAGGCTGTAACTGGAGGGACAACCAGGATTTAACTGAGCTTTGGGAGAGCAGGTTGGTGGGATCACAGAAGATCTGGAGGTTTACAGGGTTTGCCTAAATCTGTGCCAGTTGAGCAAGAACCCTCTGCAAATAAACCCAGTCAGTTCTTTGCCCTTTGAGGGATTAATTTCTCACCCACCTCTTGGTTGCAGCAACATTTTTTTTCCTCTGTGTAAACTGAAAGATGAACTGACATTTGTGGTTTTAATTTGTAGGATTCCCCTTGGTTTTAGAAAAGGAAAAAAACACCCCAGGTTTAGCAATGCTGGGGTTGATCCCCTTTGCTGGGAGACACCTGTAAAAGCTCAGGCTGTGGATTTACCCCCTTTCCTTCAGGATCCAGGAGAGCTTGGGCTCTGCTTTTGGTGGGGTTTCTTTGCTCTCCTCTGGGCACAGCTCTGGGCATCCTCATAAAGGGTTTGAAACTTTCCTGGCACTTTAAACCTGGTGGGAATCCTCAGGCAACACACTGAGCTGGCACTGGGACCACTGGAAGGCCATGATTTGCACATTATAGAATAATATTATTATTAATAATAATAATAATAATAGTGCATTGCCACTGGACTGTCACAGAGTTTTGCTGCAGATAACTTGTGTTGATATTTTTTGGGGGCTAAAGGTTCACTACTGATGGAAGGGGTTTTATTATCAAAAGGTGAAACATCTTGTAGCTCACTGAAGATGCCACATTTCCTGCTGTCAGATCTTTGGTGCAGCCTGACATTGCTGTCACTGGGTTGCAGGTGATCTTTAAGGTCCCTTCCAACCCAAACCACTCCATGGACATGGAGGAGAACCTGAGGAATGTTGGTCTCACTTAGGAACAGGAATTTTTGAAGGAAAAAAGCTGGAACGTGCCTGGGTTGCTCCCTGCTGCTGAATTCCCAACCAATTCCAAAGCAGCAGTTGGATTCTTCTCTGGAACACTTCAGCTTCTCTGGCTGCCTGTTCTGATTTCCTTTGGAGTGCTCAGACATCCCATGGAAGGAGGCATTTTAAACTAAAGGTGCAACAAGAATGAAAGGCAAAAGGTGTTGAAACTCTTCCTGCAAATATCGTGTTTTTAACTTAAAATGTGATGTTACAACTGACCTCATCATGGTCTCCTGTCTGACCATGTGTGGTGTGATCATAACTTGGTGTAAAACCACCCAGAAACATCCTACAAGAACACCTTAAATATTTAACTTCAGTATATTTAAATATACTCCAAGAAATGACATTTGTGTTAATATTAGTCAGGAGTTTGACATGATATAAATTTAAAGTTTGATTAAAGAAGGTTTTTACAATGAGGGGTTGCCCAGGGAAGCTGTGGCTGCCCCTGAATCCCTGGAAGTGTCCAAGTTGGAATTCTGAAGTTTCCAAGGGTTGTGAAAATGGAGGAATTCATTTTTTAAGAGCCTGTGGGATTGAGGGGGGTTTTCCCTACATGAGGGTCAAGGAGAAACTCAATCCAGTGAGTTTTGTCACATATCAGGGGGACATTTCATTGATTTAGGGGGTTCTCATTTCACAGCTGACAGAGAATTTGGGATATTCCAAATGGAATTTAAAGGGAGAGCACTGGGTGTGTCAGGCAGGTTCACTGCAGTGAATTCACCTTCTCTTTAACAACCACATCCAAAGCATTTCCTTAGCAATTCTTGGGAGTTAAGAGTTAAAACCACCTGCTTTTTGGTTTGTGACTGCTAAAAATATATGATTTCCAGGATTTAGCAGGAAAATCACGTTGGAAAATCACTGTTCTTGTATCAACTCCTTGTAAATGTGGTCCTTGTATTAATTTCTCAGCCCAGAAACTGGGGAAAACTCTGAAAACACAGAGAAAAAATGAACCTGGGAAAAAGGGCTGGGCAAAGCTCATGGAGCCCTCTGCAAAAATGGGTTTTAAGGACTAATTATGGAATTATTGCCATTGCCTTTTAGTAGTTCTGAGCACTGAATTATTTCACAGTTCCACCCCTGGCCTTTGGGCACAGGCAGCCAGAGCCCAGCATTACTTAGGCTGAGCTGGCTGAAAATGCAGCCAGTTTAATCCCTGTTTTCAAGCCAGGCTTGTGGGAAGACTCTGATGTATTATTTGTGTTTTGGTTTATTTTTTTTAATGTTAAAATTACTTAAAACCTTATCTGGCAACACGTTTTGATTGTTTCTGTGTCGTTTTTGCTTAATTTTGGTTACATTCTTCACTAGAAATCAGAATTTGATGGAAGAAAACACCTGGTTTGGAGCCATTTCTTGTGGTCCCTGTTGGAAATCCATGTGTGTTCTTGCAGGATCCTCTGGATATCAGGATAAACTCCTCCCATTCCTCCTTTGTCCTTCAGAGACCTTCCTGGGATTAAGGGTCAAAAGGACCAGATAGTGGCAAAGATAAAGGGCTTTTGTAATTTAAGGGATTGTTGCAATAGAAGTTTGAATGATTTTTTTTTGTTAATCTTAAGGAATGAAATCAAAAGTATTGATATTTTTAAATGAATAAACCCAATGACCAAATTAGAGCTGTTTGATTTCACCAGTGTCAGTCTTGATAACACCATAAAGGAAATTGTTATTCTGCTGTGTGGAATCCTCTCTGGTTTTATAGTACAATAGATGTTCTTATCCAAATTTATCTTGAAGTGGTAGAGGAGTTTAAATGCATTTTTTTTTCTTTATTATTGAAAACCACCACTTATTCAGTGCAACACAACTTGCAGACCTCCAAGTAATAAAACCTTTTGCTTTTCATGGTAAATGCTACTTTTCTTCCCATCACCATTTATTTACCAGGCAGAGAATCTTCAGTGTGATAGAAAAGAACACTTTAAATGGGTGATTTATCACATTAAGATGAGAAGAGAAGCTTTGTTTTATTCTTTCATCTTCAGGCAGCAGCCAAGTGTTACTAAAGCTCTTCATCACTTGTCAGATGAGGCAGGTTAAGTGTATTTTTTTTTTTGGTGCTGCTTTAAGGCTTTGTGCTGGTTGTTTTTTAGTTAAACAGCAGGTCCCACTCAGAGACTCCTTTTCCTCAGGGGAATGGGATGCACTTTTACCTCCTGCTCCCATTTTTTCCCTCCCTATCCTGGTTTCCATGTGCACTGAACTCCTTGACATTCAGTGACCTCATGTTAAAACCTATTTTGGGGGAGAGCAGACTGAAAATTGCAGTTTTCAGGTGCTCCAACCTGCTGGTTGAAAGCTGAATTCAAAAAGGGGGGAGAGGACGTTTCTTCCCTGTTTTTCCAAGCTTTGTTTTGCCCCTCTGGCAATTCTTCATGGAGCTGCTTTACCTCATTCCCATTTTTAGCCTCATTAATCATGTTTGATTTCACCTCATGTTAATCACCTAAAAACCAAGGATCTATTCCAAGCTACTCCTTCAGGCTGGGGGTGAGAGATGGAGATTCATCCCAGCCTCTGGGAGGTTCTGGTTCTCCTCAATCTCTGGAATTTTCCACTGAAGGAGTCCAGTGGTTCAACCAAGGTGTTTGATTATTATTTTCTTTTTCTTTACCATTTTCTTTCTTTCTTGGGGGTTTCTTTTGTGAGGAATCATCTCATCCTGAGAGAAAGGACTGAGTTATCCCTGATGCTGCTAATGGGACATTTTTATCATCAAGGAGAGATGGTTACATTAAATTTAAGGAGGAAAAAGAAATACCAGCAGAAATTGGTAGGGAGAATTAGTAAATGCAGCGGTTGAAGAGTGACTTTGGTGCTCCTCTGAAACCTCAGGAAGGTGGAATTTTTGGAGAAACATCCCTTTGGTCCTCAGGCAAAACTTAAGTTGTCACTTGTGTTTCTGTGCCTGTCTGTTGGGCTCACTGGCTGCTTTTATTCAGGAGAAAAGAGATGGTTTTACACAAGGAAAAAAGGGAATTTCTCCCGTATTTCTGAACTCACTGGGAGCATCTTTGCTGACAGATTATTCCTTCTCCTTGGGATTTTCTCATTGCCTCTCTTACCCACTTGAACAACCTCTGTTTTTTCCCCCTGCACTTTTAATTCAATTCCTGAATCCACTTTCTGGTATTTAAAGATGCTTTTCCATTTGCTGCCTCGTGCTGGATTAACCTACTCAAGGTATTTTATTCCTGGAGTGGAATTGGATTATTAATTGGCATCCATCTGTAATACCTTGGTTTCCTAACAACCAGTAACACTGAAACACTAAATCTAAATAGTTTATGATCCAAAGTTGTAGAGCTGTTGCAAGTATTTCATCAGCTGAGGGACCAGACCCTTGACAACGTTATTTTTATTAGCAGATCTCATTGCACATCATTAAAAATGTAGCTGCTGGATTAATGTTTTTCTGTGAGACTTTTAAATGTTTCAGCATTTCTGTGTCACTTCTGAATAGTGAAAAAGAGCCATAAACATCATAGTTTTTGTGTTGTTTGCTACCTGTTTGCAGTTATTATTAAAAGCAGCAACGCTGTGGCTGTGTGCTCATAATTAAATTGAAATATAAATTAGGTTAAATATAAAGCTGGTTTCGCTGGAGTTGGAGAAAAGACACATTTATGATGCTTTAAGCCACCTCTTTCCTTGGGAGAAATAAATCCCAGTGCCTGTGCAAGGAGTTTTGTGGTGCTTTTATTTAAAATGTGAATAATCTGTTTCTAATCTGACTCCTGGGCTCCTGCTGTTAATATCCCGTGAAACAAACGTTCTGCCACTTTGTCACTAAATTAACTTCCAGGTTATTCACCAAAATAAACATGTGTTGGGTGTCAGGCAGTGGAAATGTCCTCAAGGCATAAGGAAATCCTTGGAGCTGCTCCCAGTGCTTCCCTTTCCAAGTGATTCTCACCTTTGCACGAAGGTTCTTTAAATCCTTTCAGACTTCCTGATAAATGAAATCACCATTTGATGTGGAGATAAGTGACCTTCTCTCCCCCTGAATAATCAGCTTCTCCTGGAAAATGGTTAATCCCCTTAAAACTTCGTGCCTGGTTGTTACCTGGCTTTAAATGTCCAGTGCAGGAGTTTGATGTGTTGGATTTATCTTTCCATGCGACTCCAACCACTGGGAAATCTGTTTAATGGGGTCAGCTGATATATTGATGAGTGTTTTCTTTTTCCTTTCATTAACCTTTACCTATAAAGACACACTTTTCACTGCTTGTTTTTTTTTTTCCCCAGTGTCACTGCTTTATAGACTCCTGTGTAATTTATTTTTCTCTTCCTTCTTTCCCAGAGGAACTTTTGAATTTATCAGCCAGTTTTGGCCACGCTGGTCACAGGTAGATTTCTCAAGGGTAATGGGTTGATTTACATGTCCTCTGAAATCTTGGTGGCAATGGCACTGTTGCAGTGGGTTCTGATCTGATCACTGGCCAGTTTAGAGGTCACAGATGATCTTTGCACTGTTGGACTGATTTGCAAAGGGGAAATAGCTACTCCTGTATCCTTAATTGATTTGAATAATTAAGAGTTTTGTTGCACCCCTGGAGGTTTCCTCAGAGGGTTGTGTTCAGGACAGATGGGGAAGCTCCACAGTGGATGCAGAATTGTTACAAAAGTCTTCTCTTTTCCATCATTCTTGTCTTTTCCTGGTTTAATTGTAGGTTTGCCTCTCTGGGTCCCCTGTGCTTCCCCTTCCACCTTATTAGTGCTTGGAAAATTCTGCATCATTCTTTCCATCTTCCTTCCTGCTGCATTTCTTCACCAGTCCTGTAGGTCGGAAAAGACCCTTGAGATCAGGGAATTATAGACTGGTTTGGATTGGAAGGGACCTTAAAGACCATCCAGTGCCACTCCTTGCTGTGGGCAGGGACACCTTCCACTATCCCAGGTTGCTCCAGCCTGGCCTTGGACACTTCCAGAGATCCAGGAGCAGCCACAGCTTCTCTGGGAAATCCATTCCAGCCCCTCCTCACCCTCCCAGCCAGCAATTCCTTCCCAATATCCCATCTCTCCCTGCCCTCTGGCACTGGGAAGCCATTCCCTGTGTCCTGTCCCTCCATCCCTTGTCCCCAGTCCCTCTCCAGCTCTCCTGGAGCCCCTTTAGGCCCCGAAAAGATGCTTATTGTGTCCAACTGTGGAAAGGCAGAGCCAGGGGAATCATGGAGAGATGCAAGACTGTGGTAAACCCTCAGTGATCCCGTTGGATTTGGGAGATCTTGGGTCCATATGAAGGGGATGGAGAGGTTTTGGAAGGCCCTGGAGCTGCTGGTGGTGTCTTTTTGTCCTTGGTTTGTTCCCTGATGCTTGGCTGGAACACACATTTAACATGAACTAAGAGAGGCCTGGAGTGGCTCTCAGTGCTCTGGGCTGGGTGATGGGGTGGGGATGGGTGACAGGTTGGTCTCCATGGTCCTGGAGGGCTTTTCCAACCTTAAAGGTGTGAAAACACCCTCACCAAGGAGTGATGAGCAGCTTTGTGACTCTCCCAATTCCTGCCCAAATCCAGAGCTGGCACTGGGAGAAAATTGGCCTTTCAGTGCCACAATCACAGCTGGAGAATCCCCCCTAGAGGTGATGGTGGGAGATGAACTGAACATCCAAATTTGCTGCTTTTGGAGCCCTGACAGTGCCAAAAAGCCCATTTGGGAGTGTTGGGCCTGAGAAACAGTGGTTGGGAATTCTTTGCAGTTCCCTTCTAAATGCAGAACTCGAGATGTTTTAGTTAATAAACCCTTTTACTTGGCTGTTCTGTGGAGAAATACATAATTATTTCACTGGCCTCTCTAGTGGTGGAAGGAGTTTGTGGAAATATATCTGGTGAAAGAGTTTAGAAGGGATTTTGTCTGAGCAGATGAAAAGGATCCCAGTAAAATTCCCCGTCCTGTCAGATAAAATGGCTTTACAATAAACTTCTGAACCATAAAGATCAGGAACTGAACAACTTCAATTGTCCTGAAAGAACACCACATGTTTAATCCTCTTGAAAGGAGAATCATAAAATCCTTCTTATCGTTGCTTACAATGTGATTATTTTTTATTACTTTTTTTTTTTAATGTGGAATTAGGGAAACCTGATGCTTTTATCCATTGTCCTGAGCAAGAAAAGCCTTCCAGTGTGTGTGTGGGGGTAGGGATTGCTCACCCAGCTGAAACAGCAATTCCTGACTGTTGTGTTCAATCCAAGGCAGGGACAGACTCCTAAAGGTGTGTGTGGTTTCTGCCTCGTTATTTTTATTAACCATTTCAAATGAAAGGGGATGGCAAAATTGTCTTATGGCTGAAAAAAAAAAATCATAAAAAAGATATGATTATTTCACATCCTGCACTGTGGGAGTGGGGGAGAAGGATGGGTTATTAAGCTCTGGGTGAAATAATTTTCTGCCTCCTGAGGGCGTCAAGAACAACTGAAAAAGTTACTTTAGAACATCCCAACATTTACTCCCACAGCAGGAATTCCTGGAGAAATTAAAAATTAGGTGATTTTTTTAATTGTTAACTTGCTTTTTTAACTCAATCCACTTATTGGTGGGAAATGACTTATTTGCTGGCTGTCACTTCAAGATTTCTTGCCCACATTTCCATGTTTCTTCACCTGTTAGATGGAATTTAAATCCTCCCTGACAGGACATTTCTCCTGGGTCAAGATTCCATATTTTTGGTGATGAATCAGGACATTTGTTTAGTAGCAAATCTCAGAAATGAGTTTTCCTTGTTAAATATCCCTGTCAGGCCCAGGCAGGTACAACCTGACACAAACCTCCTAATCCTGCTCTCCCTTGTTTGGTTTTTTTTTGCCTCCCTCCTCAATCCCTTGGGATTTACTGCTAAAGCTCCAACACTAATGGGATGTTGAAAGGAAAATGTTCCAACTGTAATAGGAACTAAGTTTGTTTTGTGACTTGTGGTCTTGTTTCTAATTTAAATCAGAATAAACTGATTGATACCCACATTTACATTGTAAAACAGAGAGTGTAACATATGCAAGGGTGCCTTTGGAAACTGAAAATATTAAATATTTTTAAATTATGCACACTTAATTGTGCTGCTTTTCTATTTAATTATGCTGTGAGCTCGTTAAAGTGTTGCTGCACATTACCAATATTTAACAGTTAATACAAATTTCTCTCCTTGGAGACGTGGTTTCTGTTTGTGCTGAATTCATGAGGGGAGGAAGTGCCTGGAATTGGGGATTTCAGGGGAAGAGTTGCTGGATAAATTTGTACGAGGCTGAAAATAGAGTTTATTTGTGAGAACGCTCTTTAAAATGGTAATTAAGAAAACCCACAGCAGTTTCAATGTTGCTCTTATTTCTTTTAGTGTTTTTAGGGTGGTTTTTTAGTGCTGGTGGAATGAAGGGACGGTCCATTATGTTTTCATTGAATGGAAGGGTAATTTTGACTATTCCAGGGTTAAAGAGTGTTTGAAAACCACTGAATTTTAAAAATAATTGTATGCCAGCAATACTGGTGCACTAAGAATTACATCATTGTCTTGCTTCCTCTTCTGTTCTGATCCCAGCAAAAACTAATAATTATAAAGTAATAATTAAGGCAGTAAGAGTAGATTGGATGGTGTCATTGCCATGATCTGAGCACACCAAATGTTTCCTGCAGCCTTAATTGACATTGAAATCGCACTTGGGTTTCAAATCTTCCTCTTGTCTTTGGTGTGCAGTGAATATTTCTGTGGCTTTATGGAGAATTTATGGATTTACCAGGACTCCTCAGCCTGGACCCCAAGGAACTGAGTTCAGGGTCGCCCCAAATTTTGTTTCCGTGCTCGAGACGACTTGGAGAATGTCAGGAAAGGGAACAGGATTTTCTGGTTGTTTAATTGAATGAGAAATACCTAATTTTTTCCTGGTCTAGTGGAAATGATTGTGTATTACTGGAGTGCCTGTCATTTATCTAGTTGGCTACTCTTTCTAAATTAAATTAGGGATTTGAGATTTTTGTCTGTTCGCTGCTGTTCAACTTAAATGGCTGCTGTTCATAAAATCACAGAGTGGTTTGGGTTGGAAGGGACCTGAAGGATCATCTGAATTCCACCCCCTGCCATGGGCAGGGACACCTTTCACTGTCCCAGGTTGCTCCAGCCTGGCCTTGGGCACTTCCAGGGATCCAGGGGCAGCCACAGCTTCTCTGGGAAATCCATTCCAGCCCCTCCCCACCCTCCCAGCCAGCA
>JAWWLV010000045.1:1261815-1273618 GCA_035041135.1 Platyrinchus mystaceus
CAGGGATCCAGGGGCAGCCACAGCTTCTCTGGGAAACCCATTCCAGCCCCTCCCCACCCTCCCAGCCAGCAATTCCTGTTGATTTTGAAGATTTTTATTACCTGTGGAATTTCTGTATGGACCCAACTGGAGCATTTATTAAGCAGAAAGAATAAATCGAGGCTATTTGCATATTATAATCTTCACATATTACACATCTGAAGTTGGAATGTGGGTGGGAAAATTGTGGAAAACATTAATATGTGTGTGAACCCCCAGCCTGAGGTTGGGAAGGCACCAGGCTGCCCGTGTGGGCTTCCTGAGTCAATATTTATGGCTCCTAATGCACAGTTAGGGATTTTCCCTCTGACATCTTCATTAACTTGAATGTTTTCCAAGCTCCACTTGCCCTGCCAGCAGCTGAGACAGATGATGGGGCTGAAGGCAGCCCTGAGGTTCCTCATCCCAGGGGAGCTGGGGAATGTTCATCCTGGAGAAGTGCCCTGTTGGATCGATGGTTTCACTGCCCTTGATGCTCAGCTGCCAATACCAAGTGCAGGAGGAAGAAATGCTGCAGGAATTCACTGGGAAATAGTTCTTCCAGCACTAAAAGAAGCCTTCCTGTTCCTGGCAATGCTCAGCGTTCTCCAACTTCACTTTATATATCCTGCACCTTGTTGCTGTTCTTTAGTGGTTTGGGGTTTTTTTTATCCTCCTCCTTTGAATTTCCTTTTACATTTTAAATATTACAAAAAAATCAGTACAAAAATAAAGATATTTTAAGTGCTGCCCTATCAGCTTCGTTGCAGTTTTCTAACCCTGTGTGGTGGAAGGAGGAATAGAAACCAAGAGCTGCCTTTTTTTCTGTTATTATAGTTTATTTAAAGCCACTCTGGATGGGGTTTTGAGCAACCTGCTCTGGTGGAAGGTGTCCCTGCCCGTGGCAGGGGGTTGGAAGGGGATGATCTTGAAGGTCCCTTCCAACCCAGACCATTGTGTTTGCAGGGACACCTTCCACTGTCCCAGGGTGCTCCAAGCCCTGTCCAACCTGGCCTTGGACACTTGCAGGGATGGGGCATCTCCTCGTTGGTGTGAAGGCAGAAATTTGAGCCCCAAACACTCTGCAGAGCTCTTTGTGTGGAGGAAAGATGGTCTGGAACTCAAGAGGAGAGGCTGGAGGACCAGGAATTTTTAGGTTTGGAACTGTCCTTCCAGCAGGGGAGTTTCTGAGGCAACAGAACCAGTCCTTTGGTGGTGGTTTGGGACAATAAACCCCAGGCACACATGAAACAAGTGCTTTTGACTGGGAGGAGAAGCTTTGCTGCCATCAGGTCAGTCAGCCATGGAAATATGTTGCCCAGAGAGGCTGTGCTGTTCCATCCTGGGGAGTCTTTTTCCATAAAATCCAATGTTTTATCTCTTTAAGATGGTCAGATGTCCCGTATGGTTCTGTGCTGCCCTTGGAGAAGTTGCTGTCTGAAGGATCTCCTGTTCACTGGACAGTTTTTTAGCAGCAAAACTTAACTAAATAGCTTAAATCAACTTGTTTATTTTCTTTCCTTTTTGTTATAAATTCCTTCTCTGCATATCATTTAGCTCAGCATTTCCTAAAAGACATTTGATTGTATCAAACCTGAGTGTCTCTTCATTAATAACTTAATGCACCTGCCCTTTGAAGAGAATTTACTGAAGCTGCCTGCTAATAAATGCTGTTTCCATTAATGATTTTTTGCAAATGAGAGGCTAATGGGCAGATTCCCAGCTCTGCAGGCTGGAAGTGATTTGATTAATTTGCCCACATCCCATCCCTGGTTTCACAGGCTCACAGTTTTGAGGCTGCAGGTGTCTGCTTTCCCCGAGGTGGGTTGTTTACTGCTTTGGGTTGGAATCTTGATATCCTGCTGATTGTTTCTTTATTTTTTTTTTTTAACTGCTTTAGAATGAGAGGAAAAAGGTCTGGATTTGGATCTTGGGATCAGCAAGAGCAGAGGAGCTGGGAGTCAAATCCTGTGGGAGTAGCCGAGTTGTACATGCCCTTGTGTATTTTAAGTTTAACCTGAGGGGTAAAATTGCTGATGGTTCCTCAAAAATTTTTGTCTTGTCTTGTCTTTTCCCTGATACTGCTCCTGGAGTTCCAAAATGGAGCACATTTTATATGTCTGAACCCTCAGGAGCTGCTGGGAAGGGAGAAGCTTCTTCAGGGCCCTTCTCTCCTCTGTCCTCCTCAGTTGTCCCTGTAACTCTCCAGAGCTTTTTGGACCTGGGAAACATCGGCTTTCTGGATCAATACTAAGGGTTAAACAAATGGCTTTGCATGTTCTTTTTCTTTATAAATAGCTTTTTAAGAGAAATCAGGGTTCCTGGCCTTTTAAAAAGGTGGCAGAATAAGCCCTTTTTCAGGCTGTTGGATGGAATCTTGGTCTCTTCCTCATCTGGAAAAGACTGGGAAAGTGTTGCAACCTTCCTTTTCACAGGGGGGTGTTGTGTTAGGACAAGGGGGAACAGCCTTGAGCTGAAGGAGGGTGGGTTTAGATGGGATATTGGGAAGGAATTCCTGGCTGGGAGGGTGGGGAGGGACTGGAATGGAATTCCCAGAGAAGCTGTGGCTGCCCCTGGATCCCTGGGAGTGTCCAAGGCCAGGTTGGAGCAACCTGGGATAGTGGGAGGTGTCGGGTTTGGAACTGGATGATCTTCCAGGTCCCTTCCAGCCCAAACCATCCTGGGATTCTGTGGCCACATGGAGGATGTTTTGTGCTCCCATAACTCCCAGCCTGCCCTGTTCTTTCCCATCCTCTCACCCTTCAGGTCCATCTGAAGACATGATATCAACTGGAATAACTGAATAGAAAACTGGAGTAAAAATGCTGTAACTTTTATTCTGGGATTCCTCTCTTCTATTCCCTGGGCATGGTTGCAGATTTTGGCCAATAGACAGATATTGGATGTAATTCATGGATTCTCCAGATCTATCCTTGGCTGTTTTGTCCCCTTTCTTTTAGGACTTGAAGCTTTAAATACAAAAGGATCTGGATTTCCCTTTTTGTGTTTGTATGGGGAGGGGAAGTTACCTGAACCAAATATGTGTCCTTGCAGTGTGTAAAAACGGTTTAAATAATCAAATAATAAATAATAATAATTTAAAATGGTTTCAATAATAACAGTTGGTTATTTTATCTGTAGTCTTTTTGAAGTTTGAACCTGTGCATGAAGGGGGGGGGGGAAGATCACGTCTTTCAAATGTTTCCAGATAAGAAATATCAAATCTCCCAATTGGTTTGTGATGGGAGCTGTGCATTAGCACTCTGAAGAACTTAAAATATTAAAGGGGGTGGGGAGGGTGGGAATGGCTAAAAAATATTTTAATTTAATTTTTAATATAATTATATTAATAGATTAATATTTTAGCAGTCTTGCACCCCCCAGGTTCTAACATCCTCCAGTACTTCAGTAGTCAACAGTCTGTTTTATTGCCCTGTAGTCTGAGCAGAAATTGCCATCAGGAAAATGTGATTCATTTATCTACAGCCTTCTTTTCCAATAAATTAACTTTCCTCTTTTTAAATGCTTCTTCCCCCTGGAACAAATCCCTCCTCCTTGTAGAACTGCAGCTTTTTTAACTGAAACATCACCAAGTTCCCATTTGGGAGCTCCCCAGTTGTATCTTACAATAATTCTACTGAATGATCTATGGCTCTACTTTTATTCCCTATTAGTATCTGGCTGATCAATGAGCAGCTTAATTGATTGTTAAGGTCAAATGTCTTTATTGGCTTTTCTCTTCTCATTATGACTTAAACCATTCCATGGTCTGCTGGAGTTCTTGTACTCATTTTTTTTTGCACACCAGAACGATAAATTTCGTGATGCAGATGCTGCTCAACAAGATATTGATGCTGCTGCCAGCCCAGATATTCCCAATAAAACAGGGCTTTGCTTTTCCAGCTGGGTTTGTGGCAGGGATGTGTGAAAAGGTTCATATTTACCTCAGTATTTTCACTTATTTTGTTACATTTTTAGGCTGGGCTCTCTCAAATATCCCCCTGCTTTTCCCTCTGTGTCATCTCAGCATTCCCTGGAGTTTGATTCCAGGATATCGATTCCTTCTGCTTTCCTTAAGATGTTTATAACTGAATTACTTGGCTGAGACTCCCAGAAACTTGATAGAGCTGCTTCATCCATTCATAAAACTCCCAGTTTTCTGAGACTGCTTCAGGATGAGAACAATTTCACTCTGGACTCAGTGAAACTATTATGGGAATGGGGAATAACGACTTTGGGATAATATTTGAGGGTAAATCCTGGGGATGAGGTCGTGGAAATCCCCTTCCCTGGCTTTGAGCTCCCTCAGCAGAGGTTTTGTTGCTGCTCCAGGGGGTTGTTTCACCTCCTTAAATTCAGCATCCCTGTTTTGCTCAAGTTCTGGATGTTTTGGGATGGGATCACTTGTATCCATGGAGTGGGATCTGAGCCTCATGGGAACGAGGGAAGTTTGCCTGTCCTGGAATTCCAGAGTGAGGCAGAGTTTTATTCCAGGCAGGATTAGGATTTACGTGGATTTTGGTAGTTTTATAGATGTCTTCCTAGGATTGCTGACTCTCCCACTTTTCTACCTTTGTGTGGAAAACTCAACACATATTCTTGAGGAAGTTTCTTCCCTGCTTTTTCATTTCTTGACCAGGATTCCATTAATTCACCTGACACCATCCAAGTGCAGCAAAGATTCCTTTCATGTCTGCTTGTTTAAACAAAACCGGGAGGGTTTGAGGCAAAATCCTTGTCTGACAATAGGAATTAGAAATCTGGATTTGTAGGATGTTGTAAGTGCTTTGTTGGGTAAAATATCCATGTGAAAACACTTGATTCTTTACACAGAGACATTTCCTTTGCTTCTATATGAATAAAAATCAGCATTTTATGACTTTACTATTTATGCCTCTGTCCCATCCCCCCCCTGATTTTACTTTACTGAGACATAATTCCGAAGAAAAATGCATTTAATTTAAACATACAGTGTGTGTTGTTTAATTTTCAAAAGGCTGCACTAATTGAAAAGCTGTTTAAGAAGAGTAATTTTTAAAAAGAGGAATTTTAACGAAGTGCTGTGTGCTAAAATTTCCAAGCTGGTTAAAGCACAAAAATCACTCCAGCTGCTCTGTAGGGAAAAAAGCAAATAAACAAACTAAAGCACTGCATTATGCAGTTGTTTCTGTAATTGGGAGTATTTCGTGTTCTGTTAAGGTTTAATTGCATTTTTCTTTTAATTGCAGTTAATAATGAAGAGCTGAAGAAAAGAATAGCCGAAGAACTGGCCTTAGAACGAGCCAGGAGAGACTCTGAAGCTCAAAAGAGGAGGTTGGTTCATTAATAACAAAACAGGATTTCAATTAAACACGTGCTTAATGCTTTTATTGCTGTTTAGCTGCTTCCTGTGACAGCTGAATTTTGTGCCCTCAGACAGTGGCAGGTGAGATATTGAGCGAGTTTTGATATTAAATACCTGTTAAAACAGCAAATAAACTGGAATTTCCACGTCAGGGCTGATCTGAAGTGTTGCTCTAAATCCCTTTTGACCTCCTAAGCCTGACTTTTTTTGCAGCATTTTAAGCTCAGTCTGTTGGTTTTTCTGGAGTCCAAATAATCACTTTGTGGTGCAGAGGCAGAAACAGCAGAGCAGGGCAGGGGTGGGGTCCTTGTGACCCCCCTGGCTGGTCAAAAGGGACATTTTCAGAGCAGTAAAAATGGGAATTCTTGTCATTTTTGTGAATTCCAGAGATTTCTGGGAGCTGCTCTAGAGGTTGAGCTGATTTATTAGTACAGCGTGGTTGCTTTAAACATGAAAAATACTTTATTAAAGCAGTTTACTGGTAAAAGATCCTTGATATAATTTCTATATATTGAAATATTCCTTTGTTAACCTTGTTTTTTAAGAGTGAACTGAAAGCCTGGGCAAAGCCATTCTCAGCAATTAAAAATTCCTGTTTAAATTGGAAATAGATTCTGGTGTCTGGTGAACTCAGTGGACTTATTAGTCCATTAGTGTGTTTATTTATATTTTCAGTGATTACCACAAACAGATAATGACACACTGAATATAAATATTAACTTACACATTGTCCCCTGCTCTGAGAATGGAAAGAAAAGCTCATTATGATGGATTAAAAAATATTAGAATGCAATTAGAACTACTTAAACTGCCTGCATCTATCTGAGTTGTTTCCTACACATCATCATATTATTATTTAATTGAGTTTGGTTGATGGAGTATATAATTAGATAGGACTCTATAATGTCCCAGGGAAAAAAAAAACAAAACAAAAGAAAACAGGCTTTTCTCTTTTTTTTTTTTTGGCATCAGCAATAAAGGAAATCAATAAGTTACAGTGAAATCTCTTCTCTCTGGAGCTGAGCTCTGACAGGGAAACTTGGGTTGTGTTTGAGCTTCGTGTTGGCTGCTCAAAACTGGAGTTAAATGTGGTTAAAATGTGGAAATGTCTGGTTTGCAACATCAGCCTTTTGTAAATTTGATGCTTTTCAGTCCCTTCCATTCAGTTTTTCCCTATTTCAGTTATCCCAGGCTGGGAAAGGGAGGGAAAAGGTTATCAGAGACCTGATATTTATAGGGAATAATGCTGGAATTCCTCCCTCTCTTTGACTTGGTATAAATGTCAAAACATCTTCTTGTCTTAAAATGAGGGTGAAAAATCAGTGCTTTTGGAATTTAAAAGGGTCCAAATAAATTAATAAAGAGGCTAAAAAAAAAGACAAATATCAAGTCTTGCTGGCAGTTTCTAGTTTTGCCTCATTTAACTAATTTTTAGCCATAGCAAGGATTTTTTAATTAAACTTTTTCCACTATATATATATAATTATAAAAATGCATTTCAAAACTGAGTGTAGAGGCTTTTTTGTGTTGGATGACACAACTTTAAAGGATGTTTTTCATAAGTATTTTTAAAGGTCTTCATGGGCTGAATTCTGGTTGAGGTTTTGTGTTTTTAAAGCATTAAAGGAGTGCAAATTGCTCAGTTATTTTGTCCTGCACATGCAGAGTGTTCTGGGTGATACAAACACCAAATGCAAACTGTAATAAACTGTGATATAGAAACCAAACACCTTAATGCAATGTTAGAAAATAGAACAAAACTATAACTGCTTCTAATATATTAACAATTTCATTTGATAACCCACCACTTTCAAGGCACTTGTCAGTATTATGTGACAAAAAAAATTAAGGTTCTTTTGCTTCCACATTCATCTTGTGGATTGTTTTACCTTTGATGGTGTATTTTGAATATTTACATTCTTGTTCCTTCCTCAAAAATACTGTTTTTTTTTCCAGCCTTGAAGTGAAACAACATTTAAACATATAAATATCTGAAGCTTTCAACAGCTTGTTTGTGTGATTCCAACTGTCTAATGGCTGATTTCTGTGTGCAGTGTATGACCACATTTTGATTTGATTGCAAAACGTGTTTTACTCATTTCAGACTGTGAAGGAAGTTTTAATTTTAACTTCCATATAAATTATTTATTCACACATACATACCCAGTACAGATGGGCTCCTCTTACCTCTTGCTATATACAGTGAAGGTCTGTTCTTATTTCTGGGATTAAGAGCTGAAAAAATACTCTTAAATTGTCTTTTAATCAACTCACTGACAATACATGAACTGCAGCTTTAACAGTTGATTAGTTATACATAAACCAGTGTTTTAGCCCTGGATTTGGGACATGGATCCAAAATCCTGCACCCTCTGCTCTCTCCCATTCCCAGATGTTTTTTCAGGTGTCCAGGGCCAGGTTGGACAGGACTTGGAGCATCCTGGGACAGCAGGGCTGGAACCAGGTGATCTTTCATGTCCCTTCCAACCCAAACCACCCTGTGATTCTGGGATGGCTTTTGATAACTCTTGGGTTACTCTTTGATAACTTTTCTCTTGAAAAGCACCTGAGAAACTCTTTCCTTGAGCAACTCAGGGACAGATTTCCAGCCGTTCCCTGGGATCTGTTCCACGTGGCTCTCCCAAAACCTCTCCCAACCTCTGCATTTCCAAACACCCTCATCTGTTCAGACACACCAAGGTGGCTTCCAGTAGTAGGTTTTTACATTGCAACAACTAATTTTTGATGTGTTATTTTGCTGCTGTGCCTTTACAGGGTCTGTAAATAACTGCACGTCACTCGGTGGTTGAGCTGATCGAGAGCTTCCCCTCCACCCTGTTTTATCCTATCCCAGCAGCACGTTACACACTCTGAGTAAACTTGGAGTAGGCAGTTTGTGCATAAGGGAATGACAAATCCACCAGTAAAGTGGGAGAAGAATGAAGAGCAGGATGAGAGAGGAACATCTGGGAAGCTGCAAACCAAAACTGCTACGTTAAAATCAATAATGGGGGGGCCTGACCTTTCTGTGCAAGTGTGTGTTTTAAAACTTGCCATTGATTTCTGGTTTAATGGCATGTTTAGTCTGGTTTCCTGGCATAGGAGAACAAGGGGAAAAAAAAAAAAATCAAGGGATTGATTTATTTATAAGGTGCATTCTGTATTTTAGTGAGCTGAAGTTATGAAGAGCATATTAATGTATCTCAGTGTCACGTGGGTAGTGCAGTTGTGGGGAAACTCCTGAAAGGATTATTTCCTTCCTAAATGATGGTGGTTTTCCAGCTGTGTTGAATCAGGAAACCTGCTTTTGCCTGTAGGATTGTTCTCATGGGGGACAAAAAGCTCCTTCTTTTGGAAATAGTTGTTATCTG
Source organism: Platyrinchus mystaceus (assembly GCA_035041135.1). Lineage (NCBI taxonomy): Eukaryota > Metazoa > Chordata > Aves > Passeriformes > Tyrannidae > Platyrinchus > Platyrinchus mystaceus. Next base: position 1,270,549 of record JAWWLV010000045.1, read on the forward strand.
ATTTTCTGCCACTTGATAGTGGATTAAGAGTGAAAACAGTCTGGAAAACTACATTTCTCTGCTGCTGGCAGCAGGGCAGAAAGCTGGGAATACTCTGGAGGAGTAACAGTGATTGTAGTTGTTTTGGCTTGTGATAGGTCAGGAATAAGAGTTTAATCTGTTTTCTTTTTTTTTAAATTACCTGGAAATTCCCCAAGGGATCATCACCTTTAGCAAGGGAAGAACTGACAGACTTGCACCAGAGCTGGGCTCCTCTGGCCAGACTTCATGGAAACCTTGTCAGGGAAAGAAGACATTCCAGAGGGAGCTTCAGTATTTAAAAATATAATTGAGAGAAGCTGCTTTTAGAGGGGATGTTCTTCATTGCTGTTGTTGTTCTCGAGGGCGGGGGGAAGTTCCACACTCGGGGTTTGCTTTTGAAGAGAAGCTGTGGCTGCCCTGGATCCCTGGAAGGGTCCAAGGCCAGGTTGGAGCAATCTGGGCTAGTGGAAGGTGTCCCTGGCCATGGCAGGGGGGTTGGAGATGATCTTTGATGTCCCTTCCAAGCCAAAGCATTCCATGATTCTCTGGTACTGCCACGTTTCTGTAGGTTATGGATAATTACTCCATCTTTTTTCAGGCACCTTTATCCAGTATGATTTGTCTTCCACAAATCCTGGGAATCTTGACCTTTTCCTAGTATATATTCAGTGTTTCAATTAAAAAAAACAACTGGTTATTGATTTGAGAGAGTGAAATTTGGATATTTGATGGTGATACCCAGGGAAGGTGAGTCATAAATTGCACAGAAACCGGAGAGAAAGACTGATGTGAGCCTTGATAAGGTGACATGTCCATGTGCATGGATCCCTTCTTACACATTTGAAGGGGTTCAGGGGGTAGAAAGGGGACTCCAGATAGTGACTGAGACTGCAGGGAAGGCTTTTCTGGAATGTAGGATCAGGTATCAGAGTGTTTGTTCTGGAGTGAATCAGGAAATGCCAGGCACTGCTGAGGGCTCTTCATTTACAACCCAAAGCATTCCAGGGATTGGACTCCATGATTTTTACCCTTCCAGCTCAGGATAGCCCATGATTCAGTTTTATTGTGTATAAATGGTCTTATAAAAACATTAAAAAAACAATTAAACCTGTTTCTTTTGGGTATCCAAAGGGGCCACTTCAGCCTCAGGGTTGGAAAACGTGGAGCAGCAGCGAGTTTTGGCATCACTTCCCCAGGTTTTATTCCTCCCATTCCCCCTTTCCAGTCGTGCCACCTCTCAAACCCTTTTTTCCCCCTCGTCTGATCTCACACAGAGCAAAAGATTAATAGTGGATTTATCCTTCAACAGCCATGATATTCCTGAGGGCTGAGGGATTATGGGATAACAGTGCTCTGTCCCAGGAAAACAGGGAATGAGGAGGGTCAGACTGTCCCTCTGCAGGTGAGGGGAGAAGCCAAGATTAAGTGAGAGGGAATTTGGGGTTTGAGGAGAGATTTAACTATAAAATGAGTCCTGTTGCAGCTGATGCCTTTTACAACCAGCTTAAAACCCAGGAAAGTTTAGTGTGGGATTTTTACCTGCAAAATGCCAAAGAAGCATAAAAATGAGGTTGGGAAATATCAAAAGAGTCTTAGAAATCTGTTAAACTTTCCCTGGTGTTTTCAGTGAAGGAAAAAAAGGCACTTGGCAGTGCTGGAGTCGCTCTCCAAGATTTCTGTCCCTGCTCTGATTCTCCATTAAAACCACAGAGCCGAGTTCTCAGTGCAGGGAGAGATGAATCTCAAGAGATGGGAAGTGGAAATTGCAGAAAGCAGAGCTGTAATTCACTCCTACCTTTATAAACTCCCATTTTTCCCAGGGATTATTTTTCACTTCCCATTTTAAAACCTGCCATCTCAACTGCACCGAGCTTCATCTTGATCAGTTTATTTCCAGGAGAGATGGGAAGGTGACTGGAAGGCAGTGAGAGCATCCACAAAAATAATATTGCTTCATATTTTGGATTCAGGGAGGAAGGAGGGAAAAACTATTCATCCCCCCTGGCAATTTTAAAGAAACCTCTGCTTTCAAACTGCTGAGCTCTTTGTTTTGAGAAGCAGCAGATGAGCAGACACAGCAGAGAAACATTTATAAATAACAATAATAAAAAAACCCCAAACATTGGAACTGTCACTTCATTTTAAGGGATAATTAATGTTGTCATAATTCCATGACTGCCTTTGCAAGATCCCAAGAGGAGAGAGATTAAGTTGGGGAGTAATTTCAGGTGGAGTTGCTAAATACACACAGAAATTATGGGAAGCAGTTTTGCTGTTTGCCTCGGGTTCTCCTCGGGCATAAAGGCAGAGATCTGCTCATCTGTTTTGTCTTTATCTATAAATACTGATCTATATGCACGTAATTTAAAAGCTTTATGAAGTGTAATTATAAAATCCCCTCATAAAACCTGCCCCCCCTCCCCCCTTTTGCTCATCCCCCTCTTCCAACACCAAAAACTCCCCCACAATCCAAATATCTCCAACTCAACACTGGCAAGAGTCACTGTCCTTATTGCCCTGGGTGTTCACAAGCTGTTCATAAATAAATGTGGATAAATTCAATTAATTTGGGTGTGTATTTGAGTTTTGAGATCAGTGCCTTGGCTCTTTTGATCGGGGACTGGCACAGGAAATCCCGTGGCCTCGAGCGAAGATTTTTCAGTTGACAGATGTTTTGCTGAGGTTGGAAGGCAGCTGGAAAAGGGAAGATGGATCAGTGTGTTCTGCTGAGTGGTGGTGCTTGGACCCTGTTTGGGTGATGTGGCAAGTCTGGAGTCTGGAGTGGGGGGAATTTCAGGCAGTGGAAAGAAATGGTTTCGTGGGGCAAGGTGGGACATGGTTTTACCCAGGATAAATTGTGTTTTATCCAGTGTTTTCTGGGGTTGGATAACAAACTTCATGGAATCACAGAATGGTTTGGGTTAAAGATCATCCAGTTCCATCCCCTGCCATGGGCAGGGACACCTTCCACCAGCCCAGGTTGCTCCAGCCTGCCCTTGGACACTTCCAGGGATCCAGGGGCAGCCACAGCTTCTCTGGGAAATCCATT
>JAWWLV010000045.1:1289483-1307296 GCA_035041135.1 Platyrinchus mystaceus
CAGCGCTGCAAATAAATACCTTCTGTTTAAAGGCAAAAACTCTGTCTCTAAACAGTTTCATTTGCCTTTTTGGGCATCAAAGTGGCTGAGTGGCAGTCACACCTTGCCAGGCCGGCTCCCAGCTCATCTGTCACAGCAGAGTCCCCAAAGCAGGGGGTGTGTTCCAAGTGGGATGGCCCAGGATGGTTTTAGCAGAGTGAACACCCAGACAACGCCCTGGCTCCAGCAGCTGATCCAGAATGAGAGCTGGGTTAAGAGCTGGATTGGATCCTGGCTCTGCTCAGGGTGGGACTACCCTGCCACAAAGGTCTCCCCAAAGCTTTCCCTTCTCCAGGCTGAAGAAAAGACCCCCTGGGTCTTCCCAGAGCAGCTCCTCCATCCCCCATCCCACTGGACATCGGGCAGATGGAACAGCCCAGCAGCTCTTCATTCTTGTCATGAAATAAGTGCAATTTCCAGCCAACTCCAAGCCAATCCAGGAGAACCTGCCCAATTGCCCTGCCCCAAATCAATACCCTCCCTATTCCATCCCTGGACCAGGTCACCCTCTCATCAAGGCCGAGCTGAAATCATTCCCAGGGCGTCTGTGGCTCCCCCATCCCCATGATGGCTTTGCTGAACTCTGTCCAAGGCGCAGCCCTGTCATTTCCATTCCGTTCAAACAAAGAGGGAAGGAGGGAAGAGACAGGAAGGAGGGAGCTGGGTGTCCTTGGGGTCATGCAATCTAGCAAATCATGGAGAAGCCATTAGCAGCAGGGAATGACAGGAGGCAAAACAAGGCAGGAGTTAAGGCCAGGGCCTCCAGATCCATCAGCTGTGCCGTTATTCCCCGTTCCTCTGATGATGTGTCGGCACAACGTGTAATCATCCCGATTGTTATTCTGCTCCAACCAGCCTGCCCTGCTCTCACTCCAGGATGACTTTTCCTGGTCATCAAAGATCAAGGAGAAAGCACAGAGTCCACCTCACTTCAGCCCTGGCACTGATGTCGGCTCAGCCTGAATCCTGCTGGTTTTAATGCACTAATTCCCATTTGGGAAGTAAAATAACCCCCAGGTGCCCCCCCAAAATCCCAGGCAGAGGAAGGACTGTAGGAAAACCTGTTTCCAAAGTGGAGAGCAATGGGCTTGAAGAACATCAGCCTTGGTGTTTCAAACACCAGGCCTGGGCTAAGACACCCCCTGTTCTCCTCAGGGCTTTTATCATCCCTGGCTCCCCCCCAAGGGGGAATTCGAACATGTCTGCAAGGCCTGGAGCAACCTGGGCTAGTGGAAGGTGTCCCTGCCACCCAAACCATTCTGGGATTTATGAAAGGAACAGCAGCACCTGGATGTTTGGGATTTCCCAGCCTCAGCTGTGGAAATCCTGGAGCAGCTCCTGCTGAAAACACAGCAGAGCTCAATCCATCCCCACTGCTGGGCCTGCTCTCTAACAAGCCTCATTTCCCATCCCAGAAAACAACGTGGAATTTGAAGTTCAGCAGAGAAAGTTGACTGTCTGCTGGTTTGGGTTTGGGGTTTTATTCAAAGTATTGTTCATGTCACTCCATGCCAAGGATTTCAAAGTGTGTCACCACCGATTTCCTTTTATCATGAACTGCCAGGTTGGAGGGCTGGTTCAGAGCTGAGCCTGAGGAAGATCGAGGCAAAGCTGCCTTGATTAACACCGTGTTTTGAAACCCTTCCTGCATCTTGTTCAAATTGATTTTCTTTTGCTCCTGCTCTAAAAGGGGGGAGGGAAAAGAAAAAAAAGAAAAAAGAGAAAAAAAAAGCCACAACCAAATAAAACCCGAAAAAAAGAGAGCTCCATCCAAGGGAACATCAAAGGCAACTGAGCTGTTTTCACTCCTGGTATAAAAATGAAAACATGCAAAGACCAAACTGCACGAGTGATGATAATAAAGTGCCTGCAAGCAGAGCCCTGGAGAGGCCTTGACTCAGTCCTGAGGTGTTTGCAACACAAAAGCTTCACACGTGCAAAACCCTCCCGGGAAAGGCTCCGTGGGCTGCAAAAAATCCTGCCAGGAATGATTTGAAACTCAAAGAATGACTAAGCTTTGTCCCACAGCCACTGCTTTTCTTGCTGGAAAGGGCAAGCAGGGGGAGAAAACCCAACAGAATGAAGCAGAAGGAAAAAAGAGCTGTGGGAAAAAAAAACCACTGGGAGAAAATCAGGCTGTTCATCCAATCTGTCGGTTTGGATTCGCTGAGCAAAGCTGGAATGGTGGAAAATGGGCTTTGGACACCTCAGGTCCAGTGGGGAGCTGGTAATTCCAGGGTGACACCTGGACCTCTGTTTGTCCTGATGGATTTGTCCAACCCCTGGCACACGGATTTGGGGCTGGACAATCTCTGCACGGCACGAACCTCGATGGGACCCACCATGAGAGCGAGTCTCAGGTGCTGGAGATCCTCATTCCCATGGGGAAAGGTCCTGACCTGCAGCTCTAACCCCTGCCTTGTCATGCTTTCTGCCCCCTCCATATCTTGCTGTGAATCCAAAAGGATAAATCCCCACCTTGCCAGAAAATTATCCCCAAATCTGTACCGAGTTCATAATTGGGGACAGATTTTTTTTAGCAGGGCCTGTTGCTGTGGGACAAGGAGATGGGTTTGAACTAAAAGAGGGTTGATTTAAATTAGATAGAGAGAAGAAGTTTTTAATGATGAGGGTGGGGAGGCCCTGGCACAGGTTGCCCAGAGAAGCTGTGGCTGCTCCATCCCTGGAAGTGTCCAAGGGCAGGTTGGAGCAAGCTGGGCTAGTGGAAGGTGTCCCTGCCCATGGCAGAGGTGGAACTGGATGAGCTTTAAGGTCCCTTCTGACCCCAACCCAATTCCAAGATCATTATCCCTCTTCCCTTGGCTTTTCCCTCCTGTCTGCAAGGGATGGGTTGGCTGCTTTTCCAGGCCCAGATGGACATCAGGGTGAGGTGCAAAGGGGCTGCTTTGCTGAGGAACAATTTCTTTACTTCTTTTTCTCTTCAGTTCATCCCTTTTTTCTGTTGTGTGAGGTGTGAACTGAGGCAAATCCATGAGAAATCCATCCTGGAGCCTTTTCCAAATGCCCACAAACTGCTTTAGAACTCAACTACCAAACCAGCTCAGCTGGGGAAATTAGAGACTGAGCATGGGGGGAAAATTGGGGGGGGAAATGAGAACTTCTTGAACTGGCCTTGCCACAAAGAGGGTGGTTTTGTACTTTTAGATTTACCTTTTTTGGAGATGTGATGTTTGCAAAGTAATTCTGAGTGGTTTTACTGAAGGACAAAGTGAACTGCCTGTACCACTGCTCAAAAATACTGCTTTTTTCTCTCCTTCCTTAGCATATAATGATATTTTTTCCACCCATCCCTCCTGAAAGAGGATTTTGTAATAAATCAAACCTTTTATTCAGTGCAGCCATAAAGAATTTTGGTTCTGGTCCTTCTGACCACTCCAAAAGCTACTTGTGTTATTTGATTCACCCAGACAGGAGTCCTGCTCTTTAACATATTTAGCAGTGGAGATTTTTGCTTAAAAAAAAATAAAAATCTCCAATAATAAATAATTTGTACCAATAAAAAATCAGTACCAAATCTAAAAATTGTTGACTGGTTGAGTGGAGTGGCTTTAAAAGTGGTGGCTTTGCCATAAAGGGTTTATTGATGTCCCATCACTTGAGTCGTTATGAGAGTCAGGGGGAGAATATGGAGTAAAAAATAATCAATAGTTACCCAAAATGCAGAGGACCTGCTGTATTTCCAGCTCCCTCTAATGACCTGGGCTTTACTGTGAACATATTTGCTTCAGTGTCTGGGCTGAAATGAGTTGTCATTATTACCCTGCCTGTCAGAAAATGGTTTTATTGAGCTGCCAGTGACATTAAAATCTCATTTCCCTTTGAAGAGGCCCAGAAATATTGTCCTGTTCGTGTGCTGTAACCACAACATTCCAATTTGATTACTGCTACCATTAAAAATCCGTGTCCATACTAATGCAATTATTGCTATTTCCCCATGTATTCCAGCACCTGTTAGAGAGGGGAATCTGATGGTGCTCAGGTATCTTTTGGTTCTGCAAATCATTTTCCACACCAGGATTTCTATTAATCAATTCCTCGTTCAAAAAAAACCCCCAAAAATAAAATCAATGTGATAGAAGTATCCTTATATTAAAACACACTCTTTTGGCACTTCAGGTCACTGGGATAATCTGATTATTGGCTGTTTTTCCCTGGCAAAACTCCTGTTTGAGGTGTCAAACCCAGGTATGCTGGGCACTGACCTTTGCTTTTGGGCTGCTCTTCTTCTCCCTGTCCTCACTTCGTGACCTTTGCCAAGAGGAGGATCCCTATTTTCCATAACCAGATTATTCCCTGACCCTTCCTGCTCCTTCCCAACAGTATTTTAAGGATGACTTCCCTGGAAAACACCAGGGGGAGGAATCACTAAGTGAGTTTAAGGCCTTAGTTCTCAAGAGAAGAGTCCATTTACAAACCTGCATTTATTTATTTGTTACATACCTCATTTAGCTCATTCATCATTTTAATAGAAAAATGACTCTTTTTAGATGATTCTGAAATAATTTGAAGTAAACTACATAGCCTGAGGCAAGACATGATTGCTTCCTGCAGGGAAGCAGGAGCAGGGCCTGGAATTCACAATTTAGGGGAGGAAAAATCCTGAAGGCTCCTGTTTGAACGTGAGATTTCAGGTCTGGGAACCACATGGTGCAAAATTAAATCTTCTGACAGTTGTTTTCTTTCCCATTATTCAATTTTATATTTTAAAAAATAGAATTTTTGTATGAAACCTCTAAATTTTGAGATTCTGGGTGTTTTAGGTCTGTGTAGATGGTTATTTTTGCCTTTTGCTGCTGTACTTATGGCTTAAAAAAGCAGTTTTCTTGCAGCAAATTTACTTTTGCATCTTGTAAATGGGCAAAAAGAACTTGCTTTTGGCTACTGCTGTTGTGGAATTCAGGAGGAAGGGGTTATTTTGGAATACTGAGGTTTTGTTGTGTGTTTGGTTCTTGGGGAGAGGGGTTTGGTTGCTTTTTGGAGAAGGAAGTGGGATAAAATCCACAGGTCATTCACACTTTGGAAATACACAACTTTCCCTGACTCTTCCTCCCTCTTTTTTGGCTATTTCCACTGCAGCAACAAAGGGTTTGGGATGGAAATTCGAGGTGTTTGGGATAGAAATCCATCTTTCTTGTCTTTCCTGGGACCTTAAATAGATGTGAAATCTACTTTATGAACAAGAAACTGCTGCTGTTCAAATACAGATTGTGAATATTTTTTTTCCAGATCTCTGGGAATCCTGAGTGATTTTCTCACCTGCACAAATACATTTGCCTTGGAGAAATGGCAAAGAATTGCTACCTAAAATGGCTTTATTAAGAAGTGAACGATTTCCCCCCATCTTGATATAGTTAAACAGTAAAAATAATCTCAGGTAGCCTTTGGATGATGGTGCTTTTGGTGCTGGAGGTTAAGCAAATGTTTTATTTCCTCTCTGAACCAGGAGAAGTTGCCATTTATTTCCCCCCTGTCTCTCTTCACAATGTCCATTCTGACATTTAAAATATTTGTTTCAGTGCAGCAACAGAAATGATTTCCCCCTTCCTTCAGTTTTTCACTTGGCAACACGTTATAGATGGATTTTTTTTTTTAATAATTTTTGTATGTAACAATTAATTGCCTTTTATTCCCCCCCCTCTTCTTTGTCAAAGTTTGACAGACAGGAAAAAACACAGGAGAGAGGAAATTTTGAAGGCGAGCAAAGTACATGAAATGAACATTTCTTCTCTTTTAAGATCCCTTTTTGAACGGTGAGAGGGACGTGTTGTGATAGTCAGGCAGCATTTAAAGCCTGTTATTTTTTAATTCTTCCCCAGCAAACCCCGAGATGTTTGACAGAAGCAGAATTAATCACCGTGTTAGCTCAGCACTGAGATGAAGATCTAGTGCTTTACAAAGCCTGCTGCTCCATCAATTTGTTCTTTGGGTGGAATTCAAATTGAGTTCATTTTTATGGATTCCACTGCATAATCCCCTGCTCTCTCCTCCCCCATTCATTAACCAATTTGTTCGTGCTACTCCCTTTTTATTGAATGGGAACAAAATTGCCAGGCTGTCTTCCCAAATGAATATCATCATTCCTTGTCATGCACGGGCAAAAAGTCAGGAGAATAATCCTTTTTTTTACATCCACCTCCCCTCTTCCAGGGAGGAGTTTTGTTTCTACCCTCAGGACACCCTGATAGGGATGTTTTAAATAAGGTTCTCCTGGTTTGAGCATGATGCTGGCGTGGAAACATTCCAATCCAGGCTCCTTTTGGATCATTCCTGGATGTCCTGCCAGTGATGTGACACCAAAAAAAACCCCCCAAATCAAAGCCTTGTCAAAGCTTGTCCTTGGACATGACATGGTACAAACCCAGGCAAGGGATTAAATCATGTTCATTTGACACAAGTCTTGGAACAAAGCACAAGAAAGGCTCCTCCTTTCCAACAAAACAATTTGCTGGGGCTTGAGACTCTTTTTCTGACTTCCATTCAATATTTGGATAATTCAGTGTTTCTTTGCTCTCACATCAAGTTCATTTTGGGTGGACATGTATTCTTGTGTCCCTCCTTTAGAGTGTTCTTTTACCATCCTTATTTTGGGATGAATTAGAGGACTGAGGAGAGAGGAAAGGTTGTTTGGGGGACAGAGGGTGTGGGAATTAGGAGATTTATTTTACTGATGTTTTCAGGAGTGGCTGAGGTCACTTGGTCTGTCCAGCCTGGAGAAGAGCCCGAGGGGAGACTTTTTAAAATGCCATTTTACGTTTTTGATGCAATTTAAAGGTTTTTGTAAGTCTTTTCCTGTCAGGGTCCCACTGGATGTCTGGGATTTATTGGGATGCTCAAGTGTTGTAGCTGCAGGTGCCAAATTATCTAAAGCAAGTGCACACAAATCCAAATGAACAGGGAGTGGAATGGAATGTCATGTGAAGTTTGTGGGGTTTTTTATAGGAATCCTAAGAATTCTGTTGTTTCTATCTGTGTTTCCTGTATGATCTGTTCTGTGGTAGGTGTGTGCCTGGAGGGAAAACAGGTTTGCCTCCTGTTTTTTTCTAAGGGAAGAGTGTAAAGCATGAGGGTTAATAAATTTAGGATGTTAAAAACACCATTTTAGTTCGGTAATAAAAGTTATTCCCTTGACAGCCCAACCCGTCTGGAGGCTGAGGAGCTCTTTAATTGCAATGTGACATCTCAGTGCAGGATGGGGAGTTTGCAGCTGGAAATTCCTTCCAGGAATTGTGGTGATGACAGTCTTGGTTGTACATTTTTGTGTGTCCTGGTTCTCCTCCCCTCCAGGTTGTGGATTTGGGGAACCTGATGTGTTGCTCCCCCAAAAAACCCCCAAAAATTACACTTTGATTTACAGAAGTCATGTAGAGACTGGAAGAAAAGTTGTGTTTTTTTCAGGAGATACCTTTGCATTAATATGTAACCTTCAAAACTTGCCTTTCTAATGAACTCTGAAAGCAGAAACGTTTCATGGGAAGGATATGGGAGAATTTTTCCAACAAAAAATGTTTGGGAAGCCTTGGCAGAGGGAAGTGATAACATTTCCTGTTGCATTACTTTTAGTAACTTGTGATGCTGGAAGACCCACCCCTCTGTTGGTGCAGGAAGATGCTGCAGTGCCTTTTTTTTTTTTAATACATCGCTGAATTCAAAGCACGTTTCGACCGAAATAAATAAATAACTCAAATTCATTACTCCTCATTTTCCTAATTATCCTGCAGATAAACAGTGGGGATCGTGACATTAAGACAAGTAAGTGGTTTATGAGTTTTTGCTTCAGAGGAAGCAAGTCTTGCTGTTCCCCCTTTTCCCCCCTTGGGCTGTGCAGGAGAAATAAATGAGCCAGTCCAGGGGAGTTTCTGATGGATAGTTAATGGGGCTGTGCCTCGTTCCTGCAGCAGCTGCCACAATTCCAACTCATTAGCACACCCTTAATGGTTGCATCCCCAAATCACCTCCACCAGGGCATCCAGAATCCAGCAAGGCAGAAAGCCATGACTTTGAAACAGGAGTTTCAGGTGCAGGGGAATGGTTGTGGCCGAGTGAGGGTTGGAAATGATTCATTTCGGGGGGCACGGGTTGGCTTTCAGCCTTCTTTTGTGACCTCTTGCATGTCCTTAAGCTGTGAATAACCCAAGGAGGGGACTTCTCCAGCCTTTTGCTGGTGACTTCTGCCTTTAGAGCCAGAAAGGCTGCTCAGAAATCTTCTCAGAGGGAAGACAATCGCTGCATGAAACAATGACAAGTCGTTTCTAGCAGTGAGACAACTGAAATATTCACACACACCAGATATTCGAGTCATGACATCAAGGCTCTCAGCAATGGCTTCATGTATTTAATGTTTTGGTGTGAAGAAATGCTTTTTGTAGAAGATCTGAATTGTTTTTTTTAATGCTCTGAAGGAAGGCAAGAGGATGCTGCAAGGAAGGATAAGGAGAGGGGGGTTGTTTCTACCTCCATAAAGAGGCTTCTTCTAAGAAAAACTCAGATCAGGTCACCTGGATCTTTGTTTTACACTCCAGCAACTCATGTAATATTTTAATTGTCCTTCTCACTTTTATCTGCCTGTTTGAAGCACAAGAAAAAAAAACAAAACAAAACAACCTTGTGGTTGTTTCTTTTGAAAGGAACGATGTGGGAAGAGGATCCTGACCTTGGGAAAACCGTTCTTTGAAGGTGTTACCTGCGAGGTAGCGAAGGCACGGCACAAAAACCCACTGCCTGTCTTGTTCTCCTGAGGTTTGCTGTGTCCTAAAGGTCACTTTTGGGTTTTTAGATGGACAGACTTTGACCTTGAGGAGAATGAGGGGTTGTTCACCCTCAGCACCTTTGCAGGTGGCTCCAGGCTGAGGGAGCAGTGACACACCTGAGGGATGGGGACATCCAGAGGGACCTGGATGAGCTTGGCAGGTGGGATGTGGGAATCTCGTGGTGTTCAGCAAGGCCAAGGTCCAGCAGGATGATCAGAGGGAATGGGGCAGCTCTGCTGTGAGGAAAGGCTTGGGGAGAATTGGGATTGTTCAGCCTGGAGAAGAAAAAGGCTTCAGGGTGACCTGGTTGTGGCCTTGCAGTGCCTGAAGGGATCGACAGGGAAGATGGAGAGAAAATATTTACAATGGCCTGGAGTGACAGGACACAGGGAATGGCTTCAAACTGACAGAGGGGATGTTATATGGGACACTGGGAAGGAATTGCTGGCTGGGAGGGTGGGGAGGCTCTGGCCCAGGTTGCCCAGAGAAGCTGTGGCTGCCCCTGGATCCCTGGAAGTGTCCAAGGCCAGGTTGGAGCAACCTGGGCTAGTGGAAGGTGTCCCTGCCCATGGCAAGGGGTGGAACTGGATGATCTTTAAGGTCCCTTCCAACCTCAAACCATCCTGGGATTCTCTGATTAAGGCAACCCTTCAGTTTTACTGTTAACAGATTTTCTTGCTGGCCTGCATCATTCTCCAGTGCTGGCAATTTTATTCCCATATTCCTGTTTGTTTTGGAGGCTTCTGGAAAAATGAAGCCTCTCTAGGAGAGTAACTTGATCCTGCAGCAGAAAACTGGTGGTCAAGATCCATCAGGTGTAAATGCAGGTGAGTGGTTTGTAGTCTTGAGGAACAAGAGAAGTTCTCCTGGAAGATGAGTGTGAAGAATCCTGACACAAACTGGTAGTGTGCCAGGGCTGGGCAACATCCCCATTAATAGGACAATTTTCATTTATTGGACAAAGCAGATTCCAAGAAAACTTTCAGTTGCCTTTTATGAGCAGTGGTTAAATAGTTATGAGGGTGGATGTTATTAATTTAGAGGGATATTCTGAATTCCTGGCTTGAAATGTGCTGGTTGCAGCCCAGCCCTGGGAGAACTTGGAGCAGCCTGGGATAGTGGAAGGTGGGTTGGAATGAGATGAAGGTCCCTTCCAACCCAAATTCTGTGATTCTTTAACTGGAATTTTGCAGCACTGGTGCCCAGCCTGTTTTGGCCTGTGAGGGCACTTCAGGCCACCCCAACAAGTAAATCTGTCAGTCTGTTCTCAGTGCTAAGGTTGCAAAATTCCCTAGAGGTGATTAATGTTATTTTTGGAGAGAGGGAGAAAAAAATTATGTGGTAATTGTGAAAAAATCAGGCTTAGTGATTTTTGTTTGGGGACCCAGATTGAGGAATGAATTTGATCGTGTTGGTCTTGATTTCTCTGCTCTGAGCTCTCTTTGTCAGGCTGTGATATGAAGTGTTAACTTACTGAGAGAGCTATAAATGACCTTTTCTTCTTCCAGGATTTCAGGTTGGTGTGTTTTAATTTTGGAGGGCTGTAGCATTCCGTTGGATGTGGGATATGATGGAAAAAGCTGTAATTATCTACTCAGGGAGTGCTGACAAGGCCCCAGAAAGGGTAAAGGTGATAAAGAAGTGAGACTTAGAGATTGTCTAAACACAGAGTTTGGAGCTGAAACTCAACAGATAAGAAATATCAGATAAAACAACTCTGAAATCCTGATTTTGTCATATTATTCTGTTTTGGTGTAGCTTCCTTGACTGTAATTTTTTCCTGTTTTAAAAAAACGAGTTTTCCTTCTTCATCTTTCCCAAGTCCAGTGAAAGGAAAGATAAATCAGTTCACACATTTGAGAAGTTTGGGAGAGTGATATGACTTATTATTCCCTGTGAACCACTGGGCAAACCCAGGACTTTGTTGTGCCTTCTGTCAGCTTTTAAAGTTGTCCTGAAAACACAGAGTGGTCTCCACAGTTGGGAATTGTGTCCATCCTGATTTTGCACGGGGTCACATCTGGGTTTTAGTTCTTCTTTTTACATGTGGCTGTTTTTTTTTCCCAAATTCTGTTCTTAAATTGCTTCCTTTGACGTGTTTCTATCTCAGCCTTTCCTGATATCCCAGTTCTTTCTCAAATCTGCTGATTCTTCCCACCTCTGCCAACCCCTGGAGGTTCCTCCTGCCTTCAGCCAGTTATATAGTCATTTATATCCCTACTTTTTCTTTCCTTTCCATTTTTCTGTGATTTTCCACTCTTTTTCTCTCCCTGCAAAAGAACCACCACATCTTTTTGTCCCTATTTTCGGGACAAACAGCTCTTTCCTGTGATTCCTGGCAGCTCTTTGTCCCCTTGGCTTCTGTTGTCTACTGGTGGAAGGAATAATTGCAGATGGAATTCCCTAAAATCCCTGCAGTCCTGGGAGGACTTTGTGTGTTCTGTGAAACTGTGGAGGTCTCTCTGCTCTATTTTTTTGTGTTCTTGTTTTGTTTTTTTTTTCCCCCAGAAGCTTTTTATGGACATGATGAATTTTAATTTGACTTTATTGGAGGTAGAAGGAGGAGGTGCCCTAAAACTGATGTGATGGGCACCTCTCTCCTGGCAGACACCACATTCCTTGGATGCTCAAACTTCTCAGCAGAACAAAAGGAAACTGTTTTTATTATCAGTGAAGGGTTTTCTCTCTTTTTTTTTTGGGCTCAGGCCCTCAGAAAAAGTGGAGAGGAAGAGCTGTAGCATCTTTAACTCTCTTGCTTCTGCCACTGGAGCTTGAGGGTCTGTGGAGTGGAAAATGAATGGAGTTTTATTTTGTGGAGAGGATGACACGAGGCTTTTGTGCTGCTGGAACAACGAGGAGACAACTCCTTCTCTTCCCAGCAGTTTTCAGTGCAAGTCTGATCAGAAATTGGAGGGGAAAAAGAGGGGGTTCATTCACAATAACTCACAAAATCAGCTTTATTCTTGAGGTTTGATTTCAAATTTGGCCAATTATGCAGAGCATGAACGGCTCTAATTAGGGGATTTTTCAATCTGTACTAAGAAGTTTAGTATTTAAATCCTGTATTGTGTAGTGGCCTTGCTGGAAGCTTTTATCCAAAGTGTCCCTGAACAGCCACTGGCAACACAGGAACATTTTCCCTGCCTGCATTTTCTGGCCATTCCAGGTATAATCAGCTGTGCCAGAACTTTCCACCCTCTGATCTCTAATATTTGTAAGAATTAGGTGCTTTTAGGACATGATTCTGATCTGTTTCAGTTTAGGAAGTGGATTATCCTGTGGCAGTGTCCCTGTCTCTGTGAATCAGAGGGGCTTGAGGGGACCCAGCTGAAATGTGGGTGTCTCATTGTGTTGGACAACTTAACTCCACTGAAGATATAAAAGATAAAAATATGAGATCAAAAGAAAGGTAATTAAAATATATGAGCAAAAAGAGAAAATAAAAAAAGCGAAAAGATAAAATAAAAGATAAAAGTATTAGAATGACACCTACATCTGTCATATGAAATCTGCTGATAATAAAATAGCAACATCCTGTGGTGGCAGGACAGGGAGCAGTGGTTTTAAACTGGAAGAGGATGGATATAGGTGGGATAGAAGGAGAAAATTTTATATGATGAAGGTGGGGAGACCCTGGCCCAGGTTGGGCAGAGAAGCTGTGGCTGCCCCTGGATCCCTGGAAGTGTCCAAGGCCAGGTTGGACGGGGCTTGGAGCAACCTGGGACAGTGGGAGTTGTCGGGGTTGGAACTGGATGATCTTCCAGGTCCTTTCCAGCCCAGGCCATTCCATGATTTTCTATCAGAACACATTTATTCCTCCTAACCATGTGTGAAGCATTGGGGGAGTGACTGGTTTGACACTGGCTCCCCTTTTTCCTTCCCGATGCGTCGTCTGTCGATTTAAGGTTTTAACTATTTGGTCCCAAAATCCCTTTGTTCCCAGGGGTGATCACAAACTTCCACTCATTCACACATTCCTGCATGTCCTGCAGGATTCTGGAGTGAGTGATTGTGGCCACAGGGGGAAATGAGAGTTGGTTTTAGTGCATCTTCCCCCAGCAGTGGTTTTAGCACAGGTTCTCATACAAAACCTTCCCTGAATTTCGGGAGGAACTGACAACAGTCCCGTGATTTACTGGAATTTCCAGCCATTCAACAGCGTGTTCTCAGCAGGATGCTGTGCTAACACTTTAAGAGAGTAATAAAGAGGTTGTATAAGTAATTCCTTTAAGTTAGAGTCAATACAGAACAATTTTAAACATCGTTGCATGTCACAGTTGTAAGTGGGTCGGGAACATCTCCGAGTGTGGAGCTGACAACAACAAAAAAATCAGGACTTGTACCACTAGTGAGAAGAAAAAAAAAGCTATTTTATACTCCATTAAACTGTTACACATCATAAATAATTTATGCTCAGCTTGCTCTGTTCTGTAGCAGAGATGATAAACTCGACATTTTAGGAGCATTTTAATGAACATAATCGTTTCCCTGACTTTGTCTGCAACACAAACCTCGTTCCTCACTGTTCCCCCACGGATGGAACGGGGTTAAATTGTAAGGATGCATTTGAAAGTGAGTCCTTGAGAGGTTCTGAGCTCCACAAATATCTGGGAGTGGATTGAAAACGTATTTTAGAATGATTTGGGTTGGGAGAGACCTTAAAGATCATCTTATTCCTGCTGTGGTCAGGGATGGCACCCACCAGAGCAGGAAATAAATGCAGTGTATATAAATAGTTTTACTCATTTTACTTTGTATAATAATTTTATATGAATTATTTCTATCATTACCAAAAGTGTCCAAGCACCTCAGGTGATATTATGAGGTTGTCTGTATTCCCAGACAGAATATTCATGATTTTTCCGGTTCATACTGCACTTTTGGGTTCTCAAACTTACATGGAGGTTTTTAGACTCTTTTGTGCTCTTTGCTTTGCCAGTGAAAACTTGCTATTTTTTTTATTAGTTAAAAACACCTCCAAACAAAACAGGAGTGTAAAAATTAAACTGGCTTGGAGATAAAAAAAAAGCTAAAAACCCCAAACCGTGGGGATGGGATGGACATTTGGATGATGGCATTTATAAAATGTGCCATTTTAGAAGTTGGGTTTGACTCAGATTTTCAGAATTGTTGGTAATTAGGTCAACACTGAGACATTTACCTTTATTTTGTACAGTTTTGGGGCTTCTGAGCACGTTACTTGTGTGTGTTCAATGCCCATCACTTCACTGGGACTGCAGATAGAACAATTGATACTCATCTTTAGTTTCCATTAATTAATAATTATTATTTATTGGTAATTATGTTGAATTATGAATTATGATGGCATAAATTGTGTGTGTGTGTTCCTCAAAATATTTTTGAACAGGTTTAGTTGGTCTCAGTAATAGAAATATCACCTTAAATTCGTTTTGCAATAAAGGAATAATCAACTCCTCCTGGTCTGTGTGAGAGAACTGTGTAATTACATCTTAAATTCCTGTTTCTTCTTACCTGCTCCTGTCAAACCTCTGCAGACAGGGGTGAAATATTGCAGGATAATAAAATCCCTGGTTTTCTGCCAGGAGATGGGAACTGTCCTCAGCCAAACCAGAGTGTTCCCTCTGTGCAGTTCCTTGCAGGAACAGCACCAGCCATATTAAATCTTAATCAATAACAGCGTTTCACTAATTACGGGAGCGGGTTTTATATTGGATAAATTGCAGTTTGTAAATGTTGTATTGTATTAACTAAACCAGCTAATTACCAGCAGCACAATAAACATAAGGTTTCCTAAAAGCTCCCATCCGTGGCTCGGAGCAGTTGTTGCTTCCTAAGATTCCCAGGCAATGTGGAAAATAAGGTAATGACATTATAAATACATTTATAACGCAGGACAATTTCTTCTGAAATGCATGTAAGTGTTATTGCTTTACTGTGAAATATGATTTATTTAATGCATTTCAGCCCCCATAATATTAAGATATAATTGAGATGGGGGGACAGGGGGGGTGGGGGGAAAAATTGCACGGAGTCAGAGCCTGCAGGGAAGTGAATCAGGGGCTAAATTGCTTGTAATTTTAAAGGCACTTAGGGGAATCATGAAATTTAGCTAATGCAGCCTTGGGTTTAAAAAATGTGAAGAAAACAATTGGCCAGTCTTTCAAGTTTTATTTGACTTCACATGTTTTTTGGGTTCGTTGTTTTTTTTTGTATGCTGATGACAGTCTGGCTGGGAATGAAGAAACACATCAGCTAAAATTTTACACCCTTGTCAGGGTTAAGAAATGGATCTGTGGAGAGCTGGACATTTATAGTGGGTAGTGAGTAAAACAGTCAGTGGTGTAGGTTGTCTTGCATGGGTTTTGGTCCAAAGCTGGAATACAGGAGTCCCAGGAACCTGCATTTCTGTGCCATGGTTCACTTTATCTCAGTAAGAAGAGAAAATCAGGGCTTGTAAAATAAAGCTTTGCTCATTTTTTACCACAAGTAATAATTAAAATTCTGCTGAAGAAATGACTCCATGCTTTTCAAGGCATTTGTAATTTCTTGTGTAAAATGTGTTAATCGTTCCATAAATATGAGTTTGGGTTGGAAGGGAAATGAAAGATCATCCTGTTCCACCTCCTGCCACGGGCAGGGACACTTCCCACTATCCCAGGTTGCTCCAACCTGGCCTTGGAGGCTTCCAGGGATCCAGGGGCAGCCACAGCTTCTCTGGGAAACCCAAGCCAGGGCCTCCAGCCAGGAATTCCTTCCCAATATCCCATCTGTCCCTGCCCTCTGGCACTGGGAAGCCATTCCCTGTGTCCTGTCCCTCCAGGCCTTGTCCCCAGTCCCTCTCCAGCTCTTCTGGAGCCCCTTTAGGCCCTGCAAGGGGCTCTCAGGTCTCCCTGGATCCTTCTCTTCTCCAGGATGAACATTCCCAGCTTTCCCAGCCTGTTTTCATAGGAAATCACATCCCATTTCCCAGAATTTCAGAGTTTTTGGCAGCCAGAAGGTCCCAGGGCAGAGGCTGAAATGAAAAGTCCATCAGTGTCTCATCCCTGTCCTTCACTGTCTGGACACACTCTGATCTCTTTGATGAGCATCTTCTTCCAGATCCAGGGATATCAGTGGAGGAATTAAAAGGCTTCAGCAGCTCCTCAGGTTTTCCCTGCTGGAGGTGAGTGTCCCTCACCAAGTGGCCAAGTAGCCATTCATGCAGGTGCTTCCCTAGTTTTCTTTGGGAAGCTTCTCTTCCCAAGAATGGTGTGAGTTAAAGCCGTTCCCTCGCTGCTGGATTCACATGGACGACCCCAGGAACGTGTCAGTGGGATCATAACCTTTTCAGGGGGAGCAGCTGCACCTGGGAGATGATGCTGAATATCTCATTGGACCCAAATTAATTTAAATCCCTTGGAATGATTAGTTACTTTGTGGGCAGCACAGCCTGGAACATTCTCTAAGCCTTTCCAATATTAACTCCAGATTACGGGGTGTAATCACTTTTTTAATAAAGGGGAACTTGGAGGAGGCTGGAAAAGGAGGGTGGTTTGATTTTTGTGGGGCTAATTAAAGAGCAGAGTAAGGATGAATAATAAACATAAAGAATGGGCAGCTCCACTGAACCACCACAGCTCCCCTTCCTCTGTGTTCTTCTGCAAGGCCCTGCCAAGAGATTTTGTGAGGATTGATTAAAATAGTTTGAAATCAGGCACTGTCTGTAGAAGTTCAAAGTAATTGGTATAAGTAGTTTTATTAATAAAGAGAGTTTCCATAGAATGGATTCTATCTCCAGGGCTCTCAAAGGGCTTTTACAAGTTAAATATATAATTAAGTACATTATCTCACACTATTCACAGAAATAGGGGTTTTTTTTCCTTGTGGTAGGACACAGCAGCAATTTATGGTGTGAAGATTCATGTGAAATTTTGCTGTTAAATGAGAAAAATACAGTCCTTGTATTGTTGAAATTCAGTGTTCTGTGACTGAGTGCCAGACAGAACAGAAGGAGCAAGACCAGGATAAGCTGAGCCTAAAATGAATCAGCAGCCTGACTTTAGGCAAGGCTTTCAGAACAGAGGGCATTGAATTAACATCCATTATGGTCTCAGCTTTAATGACTTCTAATCAAGGCTTTATCTAGAGTAGGAATTGTCAGCCTGTTGCTTTTTACTCTAATGCTGCCCCTATTTTTGTGTTATATCTGATCTGGTTTAGCAGCCAGAATTTATTTGGGGCCAGCTTTGGGTGGAAGCACAAAATACTGAGCAGAGTCCTTGTGCAGCCACAAAATTCTTAACGTGGAGTTGCTGGAAATGACCAGAGCAGCACCTGACAGTGGATGAAGTGGGATCTGGGGCTGCTCCTGTTCACCTGTCTCAGTGGCTTTTCCCTCTTTTGTCCATCCTGGGGGCGACAGATTTCTTGGTGAAGACCACAAGTGGTGGCCCTTGTCCTTCTCCCACCCTGTCTGTCCTGTCTTGGACTTCATGATCTTCTTATTGACCTCAAGACCTTTCTCTTGGTGACCACCAAACCCTAGAGAAGAAATGCAGTTGATTGATGCCAAGTCTCTTTTCCTTGGAAACCTCACCCTCAGGAGAAAAAGTCTGTTTAAAACAGGACACATTTTGTATTTCTACACTGAAATTTCTTGGAAATTGTTTCTAATTTTAAAGCCTTTGTTCTGCAGCTTGAAGATTTTAGTGCTCCCCAAGCCTTCAGCCTTTGGCTGTTGTGACTCCACCTGTGGTAGGAAACGGGCTGCTGTTTTCACAACACCCACTGGCTCAGGAGGAAATTGGAAGTGCAGGGATGTGGTTTTATGTTGTGTGTAGGAGATTCCATGTGTGACCTTCTCACTTGACTGATCCAATCCCTGAGTGCACTGACTGGGGGGAAATTCGGATTTCTCTTTATTGGGGGAATTGTTGGGCTATTGGGAAGGAATTGCTGGCTGGGAGGCTGGGGAGGGACTGGAATGGATTTCCCAGAGAAGCTGTGGCTGCCCCTGGATCCCTGGAAGTGTCCAAGGCCAGGTTG
>JAWWLV010000045.1:1319414-1331619 GCA_035041135.1 Platyrinchus mystaceus
CCTGGAGCCTTCTCTTCTCCAGGATGAACATTCCCAGCTCTCCCAGCCTGGCTCCAGAGCAGAGGGATCCAGCCCTGCCAGCAGCTCCGGGGCCTCCTCTGGACTCTCTCCAGCAGCTCCAGGTCCTCCTGCTGTTGTTCCTCAGGACTGGATGGGTGTCCCTTGATTCCTCCTGACACTTTTAAGCAGCTGAGGTGTTGTAGCAGAGTGGGAGTTCCAGCTGGGACAGTTTTAGTGGGTTTATGTTTGTTTGGGAAGGTAAAAAGCGGGAGAGCGAGAGCGGAACCGGGAAGGGAGAGGCTCGAGGAGCCTTCAGTGGTGTTTCCCTTTGGCAAACCCGGAGCATGGATTCCCTGCCCTTCTCAAAGTGCTTCTCAGCACTTTTTCTCTACTTCAGGCTGGAAATTGTGCTTTTTGCTGCCTGGATTTCTCAGTGCTGGGAACAATGAGGCTGATGGTGGAAATTCGCTGAGCGGGGACGCTCTGCAGCCTCTCCCGCTGCACAAGTCATTGCACCAGTTCAGCATTTGGGTTCCTGCCTCAGCACTATTTAAATTTACTCATTAGCTATTTTTTTCCCCTGCTGATTGAATATTTTGCTTTGTTTTATACTCTGAGTTTCATTTACCATCCGTTCCTCCCCCTGTTTAGCTGTTACCACACACAAAGCAGAGGCAGCTCTGCACAAAGAGCCCTTGAAACTCTTGGTGTAGATTTTTGTCATCCCATGTAAATTGTCATCCTGAGTGATAAAAAAACGTTGGCAAGGCTGATTTTAGGCTTTTTTTTTTCTTTTTCTTGGTTATGGAAATAGAGCAGCACAGCAACTGACTGGAAGAGGCTGAAATTTGGGCCTCAAATGAGGGTTTTTGTGATACACCACAAGAAATGCAGCAGTTTTGTAACACAGAGGTGTTTTGTAACACAGAGATGGGACAAAAAGGAGTTGCCTCCTTTGACCTCCACAGTATAATATTATGGAATAGAATCCATCCATGACAGACTTCAACACATTTAATTGTTATCAAAATGAGGAGCTTTACAGATCCCAAAGGGATCCTTTCTGGGTAGAGCTGTGACGTTCTCAGGTGCAAACATCCCGACTTTTGGGGTTTTGCTGAGCGATTGGCTTCACTGATAACTTGTGGCAGCGAGTTCTGTGGGTTAATTATGCATTTAATTGGTTTCAAATTTGTTGCTTTTCAATTTCACTGTTCACTGAATATTTCCTCGGTCTTGTATTATGAGAAGGAGTAAATAAGAGAGCCTGGCTCACCTTCTCTGAACATTTAATTAGTTTGTGTCCCTCTCTCCTGTACACAGAGCACTTCTCGTGGCTTTGGGCTTTATGTATCTCCAGCTTCTTTCTTCTCTGAAGCTTTTTGCTGCAGTGACCAGAATATAAATATAGAGAGAGTGACCAGAGCTCTGGGAGGGTCTGGGGTTTTATTTATATCAAATAATGTGGTCTCAGTGTGGTGCCTTCTCCTCTTGCCCCTTCCCTTCATGAATCTCCTGCTTTTATTTGCCTCTTGTGACACACGGGACAAGTTTTCCTGCAGGAATATCAAGTCTTTCTCTGGGGCTTTGGAGGCAGAATAAAAACTCAGAATCTAAAATTCAGAACCTAAAATTGAGAATCTAAAATTCTTCACGTGGCTGGTGCAGAATTTTGCTGCCAAGTTGTGACATTTTCTATTCATCCTCACTGAATCCCACCTTCGAAGTGTCCAAGGCTGGGTTGGAAGGGGATTGGATCATCCTGGGCTAGTGGAAGGTGTCCCTGCCCATGGCAGGGGATGGAACTGGATGGGCTTTGAGCATTTAATTTGATATTATTATTGTTGTTGTTCTTATTATTATTGTCATAATCATCATTATTATCATTAATATATTTTTATTATCAGTGTAAGATACTGTTGAGGTTCTTTTTAATATCCTGTTAAACAGTTTAATATCCTATTACACTGTTTTGTTCTTTCCAATTGGGACAAAAAACTTACAGTAACATGTAGAGCCAAGTTTTGGGAGCAGCCTCTGCCCTGAAATGTTCAACCCTCTCAATGTCATGTCAGCAAATGCACATGATGAGGATGGCAGAGCAGGGAATGGGAATGTTACATCAGTCCTTCTCTTAAATATAATTCCTGCCTCCAATTAGTTAATTCCATCCGTAATTTTGAAGGTTTGTTTAGTTGCCCTGTCCAAAATTCCTGGCACATTTCAGATAAATACCATCTGAACTGGGCAGGGCTTAAAAAAAACCCCCATATAAATTATTTTCATTTTTCCAGTATGTCCTTTACAAAACCCAAGTGTTTGTTTTCCTCCCTGTCTTTGTCTTAAATCTACATTTCCCATCGATTTTAAATATTTCCCGTGCTTGGAATATTATTTCTTTCTGTTAAAATAATGCAAACACCAGCAGAGCTTGAAGTATAATGATGTTAAACACTGCACAGATGTGAAGTGACTTCAGGCTCTGCCCTGGAGGCTCTGCAATAAATGAGAGGAGAAATAAAAGTGCAGCGAGTGGAAGTTGGACACGGAAATCCACTGGCCCGTGTTACAGGATTATAGAAAAGGAAGATGCTCCCCAATAATCGATGAATAAATCAATCCCAGCCCCTTTCAGAGCTGTTTTTACTCCAGGTGGGAATTCTCTCGAGGGTTTATGGTGGAATAAGTCGCTGAATCTTTAAAGAAAATGCTGAGAGACCAGCATTGTAATTTGGTAATTAAAATACAAAGAGCATTAAATCACTCGGTTCCTTCCTGTGCTTTCTGCTCTTTTCCCCCACTTTCCCAAGGCTTTGGTGGACCTGAGTTTGCATTTAATAATTTAAAGAGGAACTATGTGATATTAACTTATCACTTAGGGTTTTTACACTTAGTTAAATATTTTAGGGGTACAGTGAAAAGAACTGTGAAGTGTCCTGTTGTTTCCTTGCATTGGGTTTTCCAAGTGCTGGAAAGAATGAAACAGAGCTAAAATTAATTACTTATTAATTGGGATAAATGTTGTCTACCCTTGATATACATGACACACCAATTAGCTTTAAATATTTCCTTTGCCATGTGAGTTTTTTTGTGTATATTGGTGAGAAAAAGGTGTTTTGGGAAAGCTGTGGCATTCCCAAAAAGTGACCAGAATGATGTTCCCTTGGAAATGCTGGGGTTGAATCCCCAAATATTTCACTGTTAAGTCATATACCCCATTTAAAAGCTTTTTTCTGAGTCATAACTTCTGTCCTAAATTACCTGCTGTTTACATTAGTTTCATTACCAGTGGGAAAATAGGAAATAGAATATTTTAATGTTCTATTAATAGAGTGGGAATAAGAAAATCTCTGTTTGGGACTGATGATAAACAGAGTGGCTGCATAATTTGGGGCAGAATCAATGAGTTTTGATGGCTTGTTTATCACTAAGTAGAAGAGTTCGATTTAACAAGATCTCACTCCCCAAAAACACAGATAAAATACTTTTAAGAGTAAAATATTCTGTATTTTTAAAGTGTTTTTTAAGTAGTGCCTGCTTGAACCCCCAGAACATCGTGCAACTGGTGTTGGAAGGGAATTTTATCAATTCATGCAGAGTGTTGATCATTTGATACATCAAATATTGGCTCACAGTCCTTAGTAATAACTTTTCTTTGCCTTTCTGTTGTTTAAACAAGGAATTTCCAAGTACTTCTGTAAAATCATCCTTAGATCAATTCCGAACACAGTAAAAAAAAAAAGGGCAAAAATATTGATGACTTAATACAGAAGTGGTGCAGCAACAGGGATGGAAGTGGAACATAGTCCTAAATCTGTTCACTGGCAGTTTTTTCCCTGAATTTTATGGGATAATAACCCTCCTGCTCTGTTTCTGTGTGGAGAGAAATCCACTTTGGCTCACACGGAGCAGTCTGTGCCGCTCCCGGTTCGGTGGAAAACGACGCGTTTGACATCTGACTGAAGCACCAGAAGCTGTCAGAAACACAGACAATATTTGAATTGCTACAAATACCTGGCAGCAGTGCAGATAGTCCTTCAAGTGTTTGATCTGCTGGCACTGTGCTGGTGGGATGAAAAGCAAGGATAGAGTTTCAGGAACCAAGTCAGGCCTCTCCTTCGTTCCCGTCGACGTGCACTTACGGGATGCAGGTTTGTTCAGCGGCTCTTTTCCCCTTGGAGCTGTGGCTGGATGGAAAAACGAGGCTTTTCTAACCAACAGGATGGTCCTGAGTGTGTTTTGGTTTTTATTTTCAGGCAAATAAAGTCTCCAGAGTGTGTTTTTTCGAAGCTGAACGGGCCGGATGGTTCGTTAGGGGAGGAGCAGAGTTTGGGGTGGAAGCGGCAGCTTTTCTGCGGTGCTTGTGTTGGACATGGACAGGTTGGAGGGGGCTTGGAGCAACCTGGGATAGTGGAAGGTGTCCCTGCCCATGCAGGAATGATCTTTAAGGTCCCTTCCAACTCAAACCAGTCCATGATTCTCTTGTTGCTCATTTTGAGTCGCTTGGTACAATTGTGTGGTTTTTCTGCCCCGTGTTTCGGGGTGGGATCATAAAATAAATCAGGCTGGAAGGAACCCGGAGTCCTCTCAAGGGATGAGTGACTCAGAACTGCCCTACTGCTGTTCCTGCTTCTTCTCTTGAAGCCCTGTCCCTGCACAGAGCCTGGGAGACCTTCCTGATGGAGAAGGAACAGCAGAAGTTGTTTGTTGTCCATGCTGGGAGGTTTTCAAATCCCAACCGGATGCGGCCTGGAGGTACCAGGTGTGGCCTCTCAGTCAGCCCTGTCACCTCTGAGGTCTCTTTGGGTCCCTCAGCTGTGTGTTCCTGCTCTCCTAAACCACCCACCTCCTCCAGCAGCTGTCCCACCTTTTGGCAGGGGCTGCCCAGGGAGGTTTGGAGCCCCCAGCCCTGGAGGTGCCCAAGGACGGCCTGGCCGTGGCACTCAGAGCTCTGGGCTGGGGGACAAGGTGGGGACGGGGCACAGGGTGGACTCGATGACCCTGGAGATCTTTTCCAGCCTCAGTGGGATTTATTCTGCCATATTAACAGAAACTCCTCTTGTTGAGCAACATCATCAATGAGCTTCTGTCCTGATGGAGGGCAACATTCCGTGGATTTGAGTTGATATCCGTAACTCCTTTGTTTGGCACAATTTACATTTGGATTTTTTTTTCTCCCTTGCTCTATAACGAGATTTAGTAAATGAGGCTTCACATCACGTGTTCTGTTAGAGACCAGATCCTTAATGTTCATAAATTCAATTGTTTCGTTTTCCCCATTAGCCTCCTCTCAATGTGATCTTTTTTTATCTGCGCTGCTCATTCTTTTAGGACTTCATTATTTGGAGAAAATGTACTGTAGCACATTTAGTGGTAATTACAAAAGCTTGTTTTAATTACAGTTGTCAAAGAACACGTTTTATGCCGCGTTATTGTCGCTGCCGTTTCGAATTCGGAAAGAATCTCTATGTTTTTACAAGTGGGAATGAAAATTAACGGCCTTCTCTTCAAGTGATGTGTCCAAGTGATTCTGTGTGGTTAGGAGTGATTTTTGTGAATGCTGAAGGCTTCAAAAAGGAATTCTTTGAGGGGGAAGGGAGCAGCATATGTTCCTAAGAACGTCCATAAATTACCCCTATTGCCTGTTTGGAACGATGTGTGGATTTATCTGTTGAAATAGCAGCTTAAAGTATAAAAATGTGGCAATTCAACATATATTAAGTGTGGAAATGGAGAGTTATTTATTGGGACGTGCACAGAGTGGATGAAGAGTGTGGGTTTGCTGACCATTGTTATATTGATGAGGAAGAAACCTTTTAAATCTGATTTTATCAGCATTCGAATGTGAAGGCAAAAGGTGAGTGTAACCCACTGCAACAGGTTTTTTGGGCAGAGGAATTTAATGGACATCAAATCCCTGGAATCTTCCAGCCTCCAGACCCGATTCCAGGTCTCACTGGAAGCCTTGGATGTGCCTTGGGAGCCCTGATCCCACTTATCCCATCCCCTGATGTTCTTGGTGGAGGAGATGGCCATCAATCAAAGTCCTGGGCAGAGGACTTGGAGATAGCTGAGGAGAATTTATAAATTTATTTAAAAACCAAACTCTTACTTGGAAGCAGATCCTTCTTTTCCCAGGAAAATGCAAACTGGACCAACCCAAGAGTTTTCCAGTATAAACCTGGTGGATATTAATGGATTTGGAGCTTGGAGTCGGCACCGAGGGGCAGCTGAAAACCTGGGACTGCTGAGTTTGAAACCTGCCTGCAAACTTATATTAAACTACCTCATAATGGCTTTTCCCCCCCCTTTTTTTTCCTTAAATAAATCAATTTGTGGCTGCACACACCTGGAATCTCATTGCATCCTGATAACCAGATTCCTCATATTTATGTTTTACAGTTAATTACTAAACACACATTTTCAGTTGGCTGCTTAATTGCTCTGTTTTACCTCACAAGGGACACAATAAATGTGCATTTGTTGCAGTGTGGGGGGGGTTTGGCTTCATCACCAGGTGTCCCTGGAGCTGGGAAATGAGGCCATTCCCAGGAATTTTATTGTAGATACCCATTTTTCCAGTGATGGCACCTCATAGCAGAGCTGGGCCAAATCCAGCCACTGCTTTGGAAACCAAAACCCAGGTCGGCCTTTAAACCCTGATCCGACTTCCTTGTGATTGTGAAGAAGAAATTTAGAAGAATTTCAGAATTGAACTGGTATTTAATATTAGTGATGTATGTTTGGGGTATTAAATTAGAAAACACCCAAATAAAGGCTTTAAATCAGAATTTCTTTGTGAAGAAGCAACAAACCTGTTCCAGTATCTCATTTACACCTAAACAGCAGCGTTGGGCTAATTGCATACCTGGCTACTCTTAATTATTTTCTCACAGCTCATTTATATTCACCAGGATCTTGTAACTGTGGCCCCATAAATATAATATTACTTTCCAGGTTTTTTCTTTTGGCACTGAATTCCCTTCTATTGGCATATTTATAGTCTCCTATATAAATGAATAATTTTATTTATTACTTATTTATCTGAACTTTGCTGTGTCTGAGTTACTGTACAAGTGGCAGGGGTGGAAGAGACTACTTTTTTCTGAGTTTCTTGCCTGCCTACCAAATCTTCCAGTTACTTTCACAATGTAGGGACCCAAACCTTTGGATAAATATATTATTTAGTATTCCTCTAGTCTGATATCTCTCCTTTATCACTGATAGATCAGAGCAATAAGCAGCACGACTATTAATTTGCTGCTTGGCCCCTTTATATTTAGTGCACTAAAATCCAGCTGGTTTGATCACTGGTTATCCTGAGGGGGCAATCCCAAAAAAAACCCTAAAAAACTAACAAACCTTCCAGGGCAAGTCAAACTTTTCCAGGGCGAAATCTTGCACTGGGATGGACACACTTGGAATAAACATCATTTACCTTCCCCCACTCATAATATCTTGCATATTATAAATATAGTTATAAATTTAGCACTCAGATAGCATTAAATAAATCTATTTATCTTTTTTTAATGGTGTTTGATCAGCAGGCAAGACACAGATGGGAGGAATTTAACCTGGAGGGTGAGGATGGGGTTTGTTTCTTCCATCCTCTCTGCACCCTTGACCTGTTGCTTTGACACCCTGAGAATTTTAGTCCTTGTGATCCCTCAGGAATGGGATGAGTGAATTAATTCATGATGCTCTTGCCTGGGGTTTTTATTGCACCTTGTTGCCTTCCCAAAGTCAGTTTTGCTGCTTCATTTCATCAGCAGGTTTGTCTAAAACACCGTTGAATTGTGAGAACTGAAAACTGAGCTCTGGGGAAGGTGAATTTTGTGTTCTCTTGGTCACTGGGCAGTTTAACTCCATTTACACCAAAGGAATGTTGTGGAGATCACAGAGATTTCGGGGGCCACGTGGTGGTTGGACATAAAATATGTCCCAGTGCCTTGCTGTAGTTTATCAGATATGGAATGTGAGGTGTGGAATATTGGATATTCTGGCACAGGTTGCCCAGAGAAGCCAAGAAAAATTAAATGAAATAATATTTCTGTTGATATTAAATAATTAAATAATACCAAATAAAATTTGGCTGTGCTTTTTGGACTGTTTTTGCTGAAGTTGCATTAGAAAACCATTTTCCTGGATGACAGATGGTGACGTGCACGTTTTGGGGTCTTTCTGCGCTCTTTCTGTTGGCCACGAGATAAAATACATTTAATTTGAAATTTTACATTTTTTTTTACATGCTTCAGGATATAGAGGTAAAGGTGAGTAGCTGTAGAAGGAACAACTAAAAATCCTAAGTTTTAATTGTGTTCCTTGGCTGTTTACCAAAAAAAACAACAGAAAAAAACCCACCCAAAAACCCAATCTTGACAAAGGGAACAAAGTCTGTGCAAGTGTAGCACAAAATGTGGTGTAATTGTGCTAACTGGTAGATAATTTTTAGTGACTAAAGATATTTTATTGTTAATTGTGGACCTGGAATGCATTTGAGTTGGTAATTTAGGTGTTAAATGCTTCAGAGCTTGTTAAAAACCCACTCCTCTGGTATTTTCACTGGAGAACTCGGAGCTTTGCATGTTTTCCTCTGTGCATGTGTGGGGGTTTTTAATGTGTTTTATGATTCCTAACGAGTCTCCTTAATAGAAGCTATGGGGAAATTCTCCAAAAATGTCTCTGAAATGAACACTCAAGTCATGTTGGTGTTGAAAATATAAATGTTCAGAATTATTCTGTATTATTTTAAGTTACTGGACATGGGAGTGATCCAGTGGTAAAGGATTTCAACTTAGTGGATATTTAACCAATTGAGGAGTTTCCAGGGGAGTAATTATTAAGCAAAAAGAACATTTAGATGTACTTTTAGGCAGATCCTGTAAGGATTTGCTTCATTCCAAACATTCACATGCTTGGAATTAAGTTTCCAATAAAAAAAATTAAAACTCCATCCCAGCCTGGTCTGTTTGGTTCCGTTTCTGTGACGTTTCCAAATCCCTTTGGACAAACTCTGGCACAGCTCTTGAGGAGGGAAGGGGAAAAAAAAGCACAGTAGCCAATATCTTTGATCCAGTTTTAACTTTCTGCTGCTTTTTTTTTTCAGGCCAAGCAGCTGGAAGAGAAGGACAGGGAGCTGAAGAAACACGATGCCTACTACAAGGAGCAGCTGGCTCGACTCGAGGAGAGGGTAAAGCCTTTTATTTTCCATTTTATGGAGAGTTTTCTGTCCATTTCTCCCCCTGGTTGTGTTTTGCTGTTCAACAGGATGACTTTTTTAAGGAGGGAAAGATTAAAACAGTGGCCAGAGGAGGTTTTTTTTTTTTAAGTCTGAACTGCTTCTGTTTCTGGCTCAATATTGACAAGACGGGAAGTTTGATGGGGAGAATATTTTCTTTACTGAGTTCTCATTTGCAGTGAGATTTTGTCAGTCACAGGAATCACCTCCAGAGAAATCAAACAACGAGGTTATTTTACACCAACAGGCCAGTGGAAGTGAATGAGTGTCACCCACCAGCCTTAAAATTCCTTGTGGAGTGTGGAAGGACGGAGGGAATTTCTGCTTCCATTGGGAGGAGTTGGTGGTTCCGTCAGGACGTGGAGAGTTTGATGTTAATTCCAAGTTTATACAGTGTTTAAAAAGCTCCTTTTCTCGCAGGAAACCTGGAACTCAAGTGCACAGAACACCCTGGTAGGCTGTGGGATGTGCTTAAACATATTGCTGTTAACACTCTCCTTCTTTATAGGGGGTTATTTTATAGGATCTTAATTTCAGATAATTACTGCTGTCAGCATTTTCCAGCTCCCAGGCTGGTTTTAACCTCCAGCCTCGAACACATTTCCCTCCTTTACCCCTCTCTCTTCTTCCTGGGCTTATCTGTTGTTGATTAATTTGGATTTTTAGTTTTGAGAATGATTAGCAAGATACATATTCATTTATGCAGCTTAGCAGGCTGGGAGAAACCCCCTTGTTTTTATGGATTAGGAAGAGGAGCATGTTGCATGAATTATCAGTGTGTATAATTGCTGTTAATGAATATTTTAAGCAGAGGGCATATCTGATACCATCTCAGTGCTTTGTCCTGCCTTTTTGAAGATGACATTAATGAAGTCCATGTTCTTGGCAATGAAAAAGAGTTTGAAAGGATGAGGGGAAATCAGTTTAATGGTTCTAAATCGGTGCATTATTTAAACAGCTACAGATTAAGATCCTTCACAACAAAACCCACAGAACACCTTCCTTATTCTGAATTAACTGGCTGGTTTGGAGGGGGGAAAAAGCACTTGCAGGTTCTCAGCCAAACTGGTGTCTTTTGGAATGGTTGTACCTGTGCTCTTAGTGAGTGGTGCAAGTAGACCTGGAGTAATTGATGGCAAAGGGTGGGTGATCAGCCTGGGATCTTGGAAAGCTTTTCTTTTTACCTTTTGAAGGTCCTGTTCAGAAAATAAGGTTTTATTCTTAGTAATTCTTGATGTTAGAGGGGGTTGCTGATGCAGTGCCTTCTCTTGCTCCTGAGAAGTGAAGGCTCCCAGTGTGGAGTCATGTTTTGATGTGTATAAAAATGTATCCTCGTGGTGTGCAAGGGAGATAATGGGATAATGAGCTTTAAATCACTTTATTTGAGTTCTCCTGGAGTGTCATCCCCCAGGTGCTGTGGAATAGGTCAACTCTGCCACCTCTTGCCCATCTGCTTGGGGTTGGAATTCTCCAGGACCACCAGGAGGTGGTTCAGAATTCCCTGTCTTACCCCATGGATGATGGTTGCTCTGTCTGCAGAGTGGAGCTTTTGTGATACCAATCCTTGCCTTTTCTCTCTGCCTTTTTATTTGTGAGCTAAAAACCCTCTGCTTTGAGTTGTCATCTGGTTTGGTATCAAGGCACCCGTGCATCTCTCTCCTACACAAAGAAAGAGTTGTCCCAGCCCTGAAAGGAGGTGAACCCTGTGCTCCAAATGTGACTTGGAACTTGTTCAGGGATGTGGAGATCACGGAGTGGAAACCTGGAGGAGCAGGAGGGTCGTGGATGCTGCAGTTCCACCTCCTCCGAGGCTGAGCCTGCAGCTGTCACTGAGGTTCTTCTGGGAGCTCCTGGGTTGGGATTTTGGAAAATTGGGATGGAAATAGAGGTTCAATGAAAAAGGAAGGCCTGGAAATCACAGAGCACTGATTAAAAGGCTGATTATTTGTTGCTAAACTTGTGATTTCAGTGGAAGGTGCGGAGTCAGAGCAGGGGGAAGATGGGAATGGGAGGTGTGGAGGGAGCAGAGCTCGGAGGAGCAATGTCAGGCTGGAGGAATGTGCAGTGTGAGTCTGTCACCTGTGACAGGGAATGCTAATTACATCCTCAGATCATCCTTACATCAAATGAGCACACTTTAAAACCCCTTCAGCTGTGCCTGTGTGGTATTTCTGTGTGTTGCATCACCGGCTGTCAGAGCTCATCTCGATGATTAATTGGCTTTTTGATTACTTAGCTTTTTCAATTAGGAGCTTCTTATTTGTGTTCTTCAGAGCTGCTGAAAAAACAATGCAGATGTTGATAATAAAGGGAGATGACAACAGAACAGATTAGTGTCAGCCCAGCGTGCTCCTTATGGAGAAAATTATCCATATTCAGTGCCAGATGAAGTCTGTCAATTATAAAATATTTCAGTGACTGAGAGAAGATGCTCAACCTTTCCAGGGCATTAATACAGGACAGAATAACTGTGCACCAGTGACAGCTGTGATACTAAAACATTAACAGTTCTGTTCTCTAGGGGAATATCTGTTCATAAATTTGGCTTTATGTGCTAAAAACCTTTTGATACTTCCCCAAAACCCAGCAATCCCCCGAACAGCTGCCAGTGTTTCTAGGTCAGGGACAGCACATCAGCTATTAGTTATTACATGTTCCACAGCAGCAAAGCAATATGAGGGAGCTGAACAAAAGGAGTTAAAGAGCAGCCTTCCTGTGCTGTAGAACTGACTGAGATGTAAAGGTGTTATTGAAGTGCTCACACATTAAGCTCTGAGAGAAATTTGTGTTCTTCGCTGCCCACTTACGGGCTGATGGTGCTTCTTGGCTGCAGTGAAAAACCAGAGATAGCAGTGGTGACACCACTGACTTGTGTGTGCCCAAAAATGTCCTAATTATTTGCTTACCAGTGCAAACTGCTGCACGTGGGGCAGGGCAATCCCAGACACAAATCCAGGCAGAGAACAG
>JAWWLV010000045.1:1354378-1370790 GCA_035041135.1 Platyrinchus mystaceus
CTGGGAGGGTGGGGAGGGGCTGGAATGGATTTCCCAGAGAAGCTGTGGCTGCCCCTGGATCCCTGGAAGTGTCCAAGTGCAGGTTGGAGCAACCTGGGCTAGTGGAAGGTGTCCCTGCCCATGGCAGGGGGTGGAGCTGGGTGACCTTCAAGGTCCCTTCCAACCCAAACCATCCTGTGATTATGTATTTCATATTTTTTTGCCTTTATTTTGCTATCTCATATGAGAATTATATATATATATATATTTGGGTTCTGAGTGAGAACCCAAACCCAGCTTGTGCACGTGTCTGACCTTGTTGAGACCTGGGAACGCTTCACTTGCCAACTTTGGAGCAGGACCATGGAAATTGTAAACCTCAGAGATTTGTTTGGGATCCTTAATGCAATAATGTGGATTCTGGCCTCATTTGTAGCCATGAAAATGTATTCCATAATATCAATATATGTATCCTTAAAGTTCATGAGGGGTTGAAGAGTCAGAATGGCTTGGAATCTTCTCCTCCAGTTCCTGGAATTTGTTTCTCCTGGTGGATGGAAATGACTTTGAACTGGAATTATTCTCGGTCACAACATACCTGGTCAGGAGTTCTGCTTGTTCCTGACATTGGAGAAGGGTAATTTTGTGAAAGAGAAATAAAACTGCTGCCTCTTTGAACCAAAACATCCAAAGAGCTCCCTTACAATAATTTTATTGAGAAGAGAAATGAAAAGGCTGTTTCTGCATTGACAGAAGGAGCCTGAAATCTTTGGCCTCGTCACCTCCTGGGTGGGATGGAAGTGTGGTGAGCAGGGAGTGAGTGAACCTGGCACTCCTCTCCCGGCTTTTTCCTGCCTTGTGTCATTCCTGGAGGGGTTTGTGGTTCAACCATCCCACTCTTTGCTATCCTGGGGATCTTTCTGAAGCTCCTCCAGCCGGAGCCGCCGCTATGATTTGAACACGACTCGAGAATTTATCAGCCCCCGCTGCACAGGCTGATAAAGCTGCTGTGGGATGACTATCAGCACATGTTTGAGCTGAATTAGTTTGGAGATAAGAGGTTTTGCAGCACCCTCTGCCATCGTGTCCTCAGCCCATTCCTGTAAAGATTATCCTTTAAAAAAATCACCCTCTGGAAATATTACATTTTACCAGGCTCGTTTTCCATTCTCCCGGCCTTAAATTGTAAAATAGTGTAAACCTGTTTCCAGAGTGACTGAAAAACTGAGACTAATTTGTGTCAGAATTATCCTGCATTAAATTCCAGGCTGTAATTGTTTGACTCAATCCTAAATGAGGCTACAAGGACCTTCTTCCAGCCTGTTTCTGTAAAGTTCATGTTGAGGTGATAAATCTTCCCACCTGGGTAGTCACTGCCAGCACTGAACTTCAAAATCCACTGCCCTGTCTCCAAAAATATGCAAATTGCTTCAGTCTTCCCCCTCTGAGTGGGATTTTCCCTCCCAAGCATCCCTGTGATGTTGTTCCTTATCTCAGTGTCTGGTTATGACTCACATGAGGCTTTTCTGGCCCAGCTCCAACAGCTGAAAATCCACCAAAAAACTCCTTAGAAAGTCAAGAGTTTTCAGAGTGACTGAATAACCAGGAAACTAATTTGTCTCTGAATGATTCTGCATTAGATTCCAGGCTGTAATTGTTTGACTCAATCCTAAATGAGGCTACAAGGACCTTCTTCCAGCCTGTTCTTTTATGGTTCGTGTCAAGGTGATAAATCTTTTCAGTGATCACTGCCAACACTGGCCTTAAAAATCCACTGCCCTGTCTCCAAAAATATGCAAATTGCTTCAGTCTTCCCCCTCTGAGTGGGATTTTCCCTCCCAAGCATCCCTGTGATGTTGTTCCTTATCTCAGTGCCTGTTTATGACGCTCGTGAGAATTTTCTGGCCAAGCTCCAACAGCTGAAAATCCACCAAAAAACTCCTTAAAAAGTCAGAGTGTGCAGCTGTTTTGCAGGATAATGACTTGCTGGAGTTAATTATCCCGTGTATCCCACGCATGAAGTCGAAGTCACTGGATTGTGACTTTCCAAGGAGTCATCCCTGGGAGCTTTGGCACGTTTTCTTCCCGTCCAATTAGTGGTAATTAAGGAGAAGGATGGTCCCAGCATCCCAGTGCCTCCCCAGTGGTGATGGCTCCATGCTTTGATGGCCACTGGATGTTGTTATTCATCAGGATAAACCAATTAGTTGTCATTCCAGGCTCACAATCCGTTAAGGAGCAGGCAGGGCTGATCCAATTGGGTTTGTCCCATTCAAGGAGAATTTTAAGGAAGCACCCGTGGTTCTGATCCTCATATTTCAATTTTTTTTTGGTGTCTATAACCAAGGGCTTTGTAGATGTTTTTATCTCTTGTTTATGTTTCCATTGCACCCCCCCAACGTGCCAAGAGCTTCAAACCCACCATTTTCTTGCAGAATTCCTTGCTGAATCTCCTTTCCTTCAGTTTAAAATGAGACACAAAATTACCTCCCTGCGTAGAGTCTGAATCTCCCTTTTGCTTTTAATATTTCTTTAGATAATTTTTCCTCTGAGGGGACCATTTAGTGCAGTCACTGCCTTTGGTGGGAGCTTTTAAAGGCTCCCGTGCCAGTCACGTGCAGATATGTGAGTTCTCCACTGAGGCTGATGTGGAGCTCTGTAAAAGCAATTCCTGCCTTTAGGCCAAGCTGTGATGGCAGAACTCCCATTTATTTTAAAAATCAACTGTGACTTGACACATTCCGTACATTTTCAGTTATTTTCTGCCTCTTCAGAGCTGGAAGAGCAAATTCAGATTTCACAAACTATCCCACCAATGTGACTCATGTTTGACCTGAAGGGAAACTCCTGTGTTTGAGGTCTCTGTGTCCTGTTAATCCCTGCAGTCTATGGTGTTTCTTCCAGGCACAGAGGGGCTGGAGAGCAGCCAGGCAGGAAGGGAGCTGGGAGTTGGGATGGCCAGGAATCACCGTCCCTGGGGGTGTTTAAGGCCAGAGTGGATGTGGCATCAGTGCCATGGGCTGGTGACAGGGTGGGGTTGGGTCACAGGTTGGACTGGATGATCTCAGAGGGCTTTTCCAACCCTGCTAATTCTGTGATTCTGCGAACAACTGGTCTTGCTCTTAAAGACTGAGGCAAAGAAGGCATTACATTGCTCAGCCCTTTCCTGGGCCTTTGTCACTGTGTTTCCTCCCACATCCAATAAAGGATGGAGGTTCTCATTATTAACCCTCCCTTGGTCACTGATATTTTTATAGGGACTTTTTTAATTGTCTATTGGGGCAGTGGCCAGTTTTAAGTTATAATTGGGCTTTGGCCCTTCTCATTTTCTCCTTCATGACCTCACATCATCCCTGTGTTCCTCTGGAACATCCAACTCCTTCTTCCAAAGGTCAGAAACTCTCCTTTGCCATTTTTACATGTAGGGAAGTTCTGTTTCTTGCTGATCTTATCTTGCCTTCATTCTGGAAAGGAATGGCTTGGTGGAACGGAGTGGAAGCCATTCCTGGGTTTAAGGGAGATGAAAACACGTTCTGGATCCGCCTGATTTTCAAAATTAAAATGAAAATTAAAATTAGCAACTGATTGAAGCGACCTGAAAGTTTGGCATATCACAGTAACTCCCTGCAGAGGCATTTTTAAGGCGAAGACTAAAAGGGAAAGTTAAAATTTAGTTAATTTGTTTTGTGACTTTGAAGTTTGGCTCCAGTAGCACTTGTAAACCAGATGGGGAGATGAGTGTAAGTAACACAAACAGGGAAGAAGAAGGAAGAAGGAAGAAGGAAGAAGGAAGGATTCAGTATTTTGATTTTTCTTTCTAATAAAGTTTCAAAGCCTCCAGGAACACCTTGTGCTAAATTTGTGATTCTTACCCCGTGTCTCTTTAGAATTCCCTCTCTCCTTCATAACCTTCCAGAACCAAGAGGACACACTTATTTAAAAAGTAATCTTTGAAATTTTGTGTGTATTTCATTTTATGGTCAGGTTTTGAGGGTTTTTTGAGCAACATAAATGGATAAAATATCCAAATTAGCTGTATTTACTATATATTATGATGCATATAAATGATAATATTTGAAATCTGTATTTATTTTGTTTTCTTCCCTTCCCAGAGTGCCCAGTTCTACAAAGTCACCACAGAGCAATACCAAAAAGCTGCTGATGAAGTGTCAGCTCGGTTCAAGTAAGTCTGTTCATCTGGGGTTTTTTTATTCTGGCAGCTGGAGGAGTTTTTATCCACATTAAAATGCACAATAATTCCCCTTTCCCCCATCATAGATCCTATCAATCCATTCTGGTTATTGAAAGGAGGGAATCTGGAAGAATTTGGAAGCCACTGTATGGAAACCATAAGCTGCATAGAAATGGGATGCAGAGTTAATATATATTAATTAATTTATAGTTGATAAGAAGCATGAAATACTCTAAAAATATATTCCCTTTCTCTCGTGGAGCACCAAAAATGTAGCTCTGACTTTGCATTACAGTCGTACTCATCCCGTGCCTGCATGATGGGAAAGATTTAAATTAGGGGCTTCACTTTGCCCTGAACAGTGAAGGTCAAATTAAATAATTTTTATTGGTCCTGAAGATGGTTAAATGAAGATCCAGTAATTGATGGATCAAAGGGATGGTGACCCTTGGCCTTGGACTCTTCCCTTTTGGCTGGTTCATCCCCGAGGCAGAAGGTTCCATTTATCATTTTATAGTGAGGAGACAGAGGGAACTTTTCACACCCCTTCCATTCTCTGCCCTAACCCTGCATAAAATGAATTATTCTGCGGTGATTTTTACATTTTGTTGGAGGGATTTTCTTCTGGTTCGTGTTTTGTTTTGATTTTTGGTGAGAAAATCCCTTTTGAGCTGCTGATAATGACACAAATAAAATCCTTAAGTGTGAGATAAACCTCATTTTAGCTCTCAATATCCTGAATTGTTAGATATTCTCTAGTGTGTCTGTAAATCTTTGTACTGGTTAATGGTGCAGAGTGTGCTGAGGACTGAATTTATCTGTCCCTTAACAAGAGAAGACTGATATTTTCTTAATTTTCTAGATTTTAAAGGTATAAATAGAAATCACCTGTTTCAGTGGTGAGATGCCACTACTGCAATTGCTGTGCTGCTTTTGCACTTGAAACCACATTTCCTAAAAGTTATTTGGGGCTTTTGGATCAGTGGGTTCAGTATTGGTCCATTGCCTTGGGAAAAAGAAAAGGGAAAAATAGGAAGTAAGAAGGGAAAAAATAGAAAGTAAAAAGGGAAAAATAGGAAGTAAAAAGGGAGAAAATTAGGAGGTAAAAATGGGGAAAATAGGAGATAAAATGGAAAAAAATAGGACGTAAAAAGGGATAAAAATAGGAAGTAAAAGGGGGAAATTAGGAAGTAAAAAAGGAAAAACTTAGGAAGTAGAAAGGGAAAAATTGGAAGTAAAAAGGGAAAAAGTTAGGAAGTAGAAAGGGAAAAATCGGAAGTAAAAAGGGAAAAAGTTAGGAAGTAGAAAGGGAAAAATTGGAAGTAAAAAGAGAAAAATTAGGAAGTAAAAAGGGAAAAAAAGAAGTAAAAAGGGAGGAAATTAGGAAGTAAAAAGGGGAAAACAAGAAGTTAAAGGGGAAAAAGTAGGAAGTAAAAAGGTAAAAAAATCAGGAAATAAAAAGGGAGAAAATTAGGAGGTAAAAATGGGGAAAATAGGAAGTAAAATGGAAAAAAATAGGACGTAAGAAGGGAAAAATTAGGAAGTAAAAAGGGATAAAAATAGGAAGTAAAAAGGGAAAAAATAGGAAGTAGAATTAGAAAAATTGGAAGTAAAAAGGGATAAAAATAGGAAATAAAAAGGGGGAAATTAGGAAATAAAAAGGGAAAAAATTAGGAAGTAGAAAGGGAAAAATTGGAAGTAAAAAGGGAAAAAAGAGGAAGTAAAAAGAGAAAAATTGGAAGTAAAAAGGGAAAAAATAGGAAGTAAAAAGGGAACAAATAGGAAGTAAAAAGAGAAAAATTAGGAAGTAAAAAGGGAAAAATAGGAAGTTAAAGGGGAAAAAGTAGGAAGTAAAAAGGGGAAAACAGGAAGTTAAAGGGGAAAAAGTAGGAAGTTTAAGCTACACCTCTTTCAAGACTGAAGTGGATACTATTATTATATGGTAAATATTTATTGGTTTTTTTATACAATTAGACTACAATTAAGTACCAAGTTTTATTGACTTGAATTTCTTCCCCCTTTTAACCACATCTCTTTCAAGAGTGAAGTGGATTCTGTTATTATATATTAAATATTTCCTGGGGTCTTTTGCAATTAGTCACCAAGTTTTATTGAGACAACTGAAATTTCTTCCCCTTTTTAAGCTTCATCTCCTTCAAGACTCAAGTGGATACTATTATTATATATTAAATATGTCCTGGGTTTTTAATACAATTAGTCTGCAATTATTCACCAGGTTTTATTGAGATAACTTGAATTTCTTCCCCTTTTTAAGCTACATCTCTTTCAAGAGTGGAGAGAAGTGGACACTATTATTATATATTGAATGTTTCCTGTTTTTTTATACAATTATTCTACAATTAGTTATTAAGTTTTATTGACTTGAATTTCTTCCCCTTTGGATTGTGGGGTTGTTCTGGTTTTTTTTCCCCTTAATTTGCAGCGGGGAAGTTCGGTGACATTTCTGTTCCCCCGTGGAATTTAGAGCCAAGGAACATCTTCATTATTCATTTCAGAGCAGAGTAAGCAGATAGGGCAGAGTCAGCCTAAAATAAATGTTTTTGTCTCCTGTGGGTTTTGACTCCTTGTGGGAGATGCAGAATTCAGAGCTGTGCACTGGTGCTTTTTCCAAAATATCCCGTCATTCCCCTCCTGCTCCACTGCTCTCACTGACAATGTGGAGTTGCTTCTTGCTGCTGTTTTTTTGGGCAAAAATTTAATCCCCAGCCCCAGGTCCAAACCCCAGGGCCTCTTTGGGGATTGCCTGGTCCTCCTGGGGGTGAGGTTTTGCCCACTAATATAATTAATTCCCCAAATTTTGCTCGAGGAATAACGTGTCACTCCCAAACTCCTGCGTCTACACCAAACCCAAATTGTGGATTTTGTGCATCACAGTGCAGGGTTTATATATAGATCAGGATCACAGAATATCCTGAATTGGAATCCTGAAGGGAACCACAGGGATCATTGATCCAACTCCTGGCTCTGCAAGGACAATCCCAGCAATCCCACCCTGTCCCTGAGAGCTCCTGGAGCTCTGAAGGAGATTCCTGAATGAAATTATCCAGCACTAACAGTTGTAATCACAGAGGATCCTTTGCAGCATTTGGAAATTGAGGTGTTTGTACTGAATCCCAGATTTTGGTGGCTTTATTCCCCTTAATATGAGACTTTTGGACATGAACCATCAGGAGGAATTCCTCTGGGGAACAGTTTGAATTAA
The DNA here is from genome assembly GCA_035041135.1 of Platyrinchus mystaceus. Taxonomy (NCBI): domain Eukaryota; kingdom Metazoa; phylum Chordata; class Aves; order Passeriformes; family Tyrannidae; genus Platyrinchus; species Platyrinchus mystaceus. Next base: position 1,361,773 of record JAWWLV010000045.1, read on the forward strand.
CACTGGAAGGTTTGGGATTTGCTCAGGCTGCTTCATACAGTGAAACCTTCACATGTCCCAGATGTTTTCAAAGCAGTTTTACAGATCAGATCGATTCATTTCAGGTGATCCTGGATCATTTCCATCCCTCTGATGGGTGTGAGGACTCAGTTATCTCCAGGCACTCAGAATCTGGAAAGTACCTTCAGCAGGAATATATTTGATTTGACTCAGGACAGAACGAATGGGGATAAATGACAAATCATCAATATCATGTCTTCCTTTGATTGCTGACTTCTGTGTCACAAAGCTTGCTTTCTTAATGTTTGCTGAAAATAAAATTTAAAGCATCATTGTCATCACAGAACTGGAAAGAACCTTAAAGATCATCCATGGTCTGAGGACCATGGGCAGGGACACCTTCCACTAGAAGCTGTGTTTGATGCTTACCTGTAAATATTTGAAATACTGGGAGTATTCCCTTGAAGTTGTGTTTTAACTAATATTCTTTTGAACTGTAAGTGAAGCTGAGAGAGTGTGTCATGAAGCCACATTAACTGAATAACAGTGACACTGCTGGATCTTCAGATGTAATTGTCTCACAAAGCTGTGATGCTGATTTTCTGGACATTGGAAAAAAAAAGGATAGAGAGGAAATAACCTTTTTATTGACGACATTGGAGCGAGTCCAGGGGAGTGTGGCTTTATTTCACTGTCCTCATTACCCCTCTGATGTTGGGGCACATATGGTGACTTTGAAGTGACTCTTCTTCACTGTAAATTAGGAATATTGATAGTTCCTTAATGCAAATATCCTCAGTAACTGCCCTGTTGTACTCCCATGCTGCTGTAACACAGAAATCCGCGTTGCAGAGAGCCAGGCCAGTCACTCCTGCTCTGTTTCTGCTTGTGCAGATAACCTGGTGAAAAACTTTCAGATTTTTAGTCATCCCTTTTGTATTAGAGTTAGAGAATCCCAGAATGGTGTGGGTTGGAAGGAACCTTAAAGCTCATCTTGTTCCAACCTCCTTCCAGGGGCAGGGACACCTTCCACTGGACCAGGTTGCTCCAACTTGGCCATGAATTCACACTGGCTGCTCTTAAAAACTGTAGTTCAAAGTACAGAATATCAGTTATTTGTGAAACACTACCTAGTGTTTTTTTTCAATAACAGAAAATGGAAAGCTATTAAAAATCCTTGGACAGATCCTTCAGGCTTCCTGCCTTTAGTTAAGCTCCCTTTGCTCGGCCAAGGACGATGAGCTCAACGCAGGAACATCCTGAATTAATCTTTCCTCTTACAAATCCAGCGAGTATTTGGGGTGCTTTGTCATGAAACAATCATTCCAGTGCTGTTTGCCCTGCTGGTGCCGTGGCTGGGAGTGGGATTGAATTATTTGGTCACGTGTTCCGACCGGGGACGACGATCCCAAGTTACTCCCGACATCCCGTGGAGAAGCGTAAGCTGTTCATAAATTATTCTGGGAGTGCCCAGTATTAAATAGCACCAGCTCAGCTCAGCCCACAGAGCTTTTCACAGCTGCAGAGCTACTTGAAGGTCTCATTTCTCTTTCTTTCTGCTCTTCCACCTCTTCACAAACAGCTGTGCTGACACCAGGAGAGTTTTTTACCCTGATTTAAGTGGTGCTGTTGACTGAGCTCTGACACGTTACGCTCCACCAACATCATTTTTAAATGTTGGGTTTTTTTTTTTTTAAATAAACCAGAATCTGGTTTATTTGCTCAGCTCTTTCAGCCAGGTCTTGGTGCTGGTGGATTCAGCCAAGGGCTGTTTTGGGGCAGAGCTCGTTCAAGGAACATGTTTGACTTTGTTCTACGACTTTATCCAAGGGATTTTGTTTGTCCCGGTGTTCCCTCAGCTGGTGAAACTCTTCACATCACGAATTCCTTATTCCTTGGACTGGAGAGGGAAGCAAGAATTAGGAATTTCTGCCTCCCAGCAGCTCAGCTTAGAATCAGAGAACCACAGAACAGTTTGGGTTGGAAGGGACCTTCCAGATCACCCGGTTCCAACCTGATGAAGAGGCTTTGGAGGTCACAGTTCCCTCTGTCTCAGTTATTCTGCATCCCATAAACATACAAGAGAATATCCCTTGGACAGCTTTAGAAAATCAGAATGCTACAAACCCTTTATTCAGTGTGTTTACCTGTGAGATGGCGATCACTTCATACATGGACACGTTGGTTTCCCCTCCAGCAACGCAGACATTTAACTTTCTCCCTTTGATCAATACAGCCCATTAGGAGGGAGGGAACTCAGCAGGGCTGGATGAAATATTAATTGTGCACTTTTTAGCTGGATGCAAATTCATTCTGAGCAGGGGAGTCTGGCACAGTTATCCGTGTGTATTCTCTGTTAAACAGAATCCTGAGTCTCTGCTTGGGTTGAAATATTTCTGTTGAAATTGATTTCAATGTGAGATGCAAATGTGCTCGTTTGGTCAGCAGAGGGGCTTGAAGCACTGACTGTGTTTATTAAGACTTATATCAACTTTTAAAATCCATTATATAAAATTGAGGTAGCACATTAATGAAGAGGACAACAATACTCACCATGTTTACCATAATCTTTTCTCCCCTTTCTAGAAATCATGGATACATTCATTAAATCTCCCCTCAGGCTACCACCAGTTTTGCACACAGTGAGATACTTTACGGCCTGGAATGGAGAAAACAATCTTTAAATTAGTTTTAGCAGAGCACAAAGTCATGATAAGATTTTTTAATTTTATATGAATTAATTCTTAAGATAACAACAGATTTTCTGGGAGGTTGGACAGGTGGGGTAGGACAGTTACTGCAGGATATTATTAGATTAGGGTAACTGTGGTAGGATAACTAAAACTATAGGATTGTTGTTGTAGGATAACAAGGGGGAATTCAATTAAATGATCTTTAAGGTCCCTTCCACCAAAGCATTTGGTGATTTCATGATCTGAAGGTCTGATCTGATGTATTGGAAGGGGGAAGCACATGCTCATATTTCAGCCACTGTAGGTTTTCTCTGTTTGCTTGCAGAGAAAATTAAGTAATTTTACAGAACTTCTTTATGAAGTCAAGTGAGTGAAACTCTCCCTTCACACCTCAGTGGCCAAGAGTTAAATTGGTGTGTTTTGTGTGCTGGGAATCATCCGAGTCCCCTGGAAATTGATGGATGTTCTCATTAAGGACAGCCCTTGCTGGCTGCAGTTCCAGGACAAGGAGCAGCTCCTCCTGGCGTGGTTGGAACATCAGGCTCTGCCCTGGGACAGCTGGCTGCCTCCTCCCTCCCAAGGAGTAAAGCCTCTTGTTTTAATGCTTTAAGCATCCTTTGTTGGGATTTCCTGCAAACACGACTCGGTGATTTCCCAATTAAGGCCACAAATGTTAAAACCCCTCAGTCTCTTCCTTTTTATTATTAATTTGTTCTGTATTTCCTAATCTTTGGTGGCTGAGATTTACAAATACCTTTTCCAAGGATGTTTTTAATGAGGGCGAGCCATCTGTAGGATCAAATCCTACAAATCTCACGGCCCCCCAGAATCAAAGCTCCCTTTGGGGAAGGGGAGCTTTGTATTGCAGCGCTGATGGGGGTGTTTTGTTTTTTTTTTTTTCAAAGGAAATTCACCTGTTCCTGGCTGCAGGGTGAAGAATGAATCACCAATTACCTCCACATGTTCCAACATGACACTTCCCATTGCAAGGAGCTTGTAGTGTTTAGTCAGGGCCCCCCCCAAGCGATGTCGCCATCCACTCCAAAACCACGGGGTGGAAAGACAGCACTCCTTGATCAGGCACTAATATTTGTGTGTGAGGGAGCTGCAGGGAGGGAGGTCAGTGCCACAGACCTTTGTTTTCCCATCAGAGCTCCTGTACAAGATGAAGTGATCAAAGCAGGACGCCGGAGCAGCGGCAGGATCTCATTACTTCGGAAGCTGCTGGGGCTGCAGCAGGCGCCGCCGATTTACATTCACAGCACCTCCACTGCAGCTCATTTGCTGCTGCTTGTAATTAACCACTTCTTCCCCTCTTTTTTTTTATTTTTTTAAGTCCCTTTTCCAGTAGTTTTGGGCTAAAAAAAATAATAGACCAGAATCGTTTCTGTTCGTTCTCCACCTGAGGGAAATCACGGCGGTAAAACCAAAATACACATTAAACATTTTGGGAAGTAATATCAGATCCTGTGCTTGTTGCCAAGTGCTGTCAGAGCCAGCAAATAAGGTTTGTAAAAATAATATTCAGATGTCTTATAAAGTAAATAGAATCACAGAATGGTTTGGGTTGGAAGGGTCCTTAAAGATCATCCACAGATCACCCTCTGCCATGAGCAGGAACACCTTCCACTAGCTCAGGGGTCTCCAAACCCTGTCCAACCTGGCCTTGGACACTTCCAGGGAAGTGTTAAGCTTCTCTTGATACCTCCTGGTTCACATGAGATTAGTTAAAAAAGTAAAACTTTGGGTTTTGTGAGTAAAAAGTGGACTTGAAAATGGAAACTTGCTGGACTTGAAAACGGCGGCGTCTGGCGAGTGTATCGTACCTCCCTTGCTCTAAAAAGCAAAATGGTGTAAAAGGTAAAAAAAAAAGTGAATGATATAAAAATATTTAATTTAAATGTTCTACTGTGGGAAACAGATAAAATATTAGGAGAACAGGTGAGCTCTAATAGCTGTTCTCTGAGCAGAGCTGCACTTGGAATTGCAGTTTATCTTCCAGTGTTGCTTTTTATCCCCCTGTTTGCTCAGGACAGACTGAATCGGGTGAATCTCCATCAGATTTGGACCTTGGTCAGGGTTTCAGCACAGTGTGTGGTGTCAGACACGTTCCCTGCACTTCCAACACCCAGTCCAAGAACCAGTTGCTGGTTTATTTACATTTTTAAAATTAAAATCTTGCTTCTCCAATAAGGACCAGCAGAAATGCTGGGACATAAGTTGCTGTTATCCCTGTTCAAGGCTTGGGGTGAACCAAGGCCAATATTAGCCAAGTTTAGTTTGGAATTCAGTGGTTAATTGCTGCCATTTTTAATACAAACTTTATGAAAAATTCTTCCTCTTACAGTATATTATACATATATATATGTATATCTTCTAGATATATTTGTGTATATATATTATATATATATCATACATGTTTATATATATAAAATGTATATCATATCTTTATATCTAATATATATACATATTATATATTTTTATATGTTTTACATATGTATTTATTTTTTATATATATTTGTGGGGTTTTTCCAGTGAATTGTTTCAGGTCTCATTTACAGTAAGAGTTTCTAAGCCACCAAACTTCTGCTTTCCATTTTAATTAGAATAAAGCAGTGATATTTTGGCTTTCTATGTTGATCCTTCAGTGGCATTTCCAGCTTAAGATAATTAGGGATTTTTTTTTTGAACTATAATTTTGTTTCTTAAGCATTTCTGTTATCCATGAATTAACCAGGATACCAAAATGTACATTTTTGACCAGGGGAGCAGCAGGAATCCTGCTCTCATGAGCTTTACTACTTCTTTCTACCCCCAAATTTACATGACTTATCAATTCTACTCCTTTGACCAGGGAGAATTTGTCATTTGATAACTGAATTATAGACACTAATTGCCTTTTATTAATATGACCATTTTGAAATTATTTCCTTGAAGTCACTAAGCTTTGTAAAAAAAAAAAAAAAAAAAGATTCTTTCTCTTTTTAACCTGAAATTTCCAGGTTTTCCCAAGCTTTTCCAATGGTCATCTCTAAAAAAAGTCAATTAACTGATCCAAAGGCAGCTCTGCACCTACTCACAGACCACCTGTGTCACTCTACACACACTTGTGTCCTATACAGGAATTTTTTCCCTGTGTTCTCTTTAACTTCTGCCCTGTTATTCTCACTATTCCTCTGTGGAAAGTGACTTTTTACAACCTTTTTACAGTCTTTTACAGTACCTGACAAATGCTATTTCCAGTTTTCCTGAACATGAGTTCCCTCCTGAATCAAGTCCAGACTCTTCCTGCTGGTTTTTAGAGGGGATTTCCCAACTATTTGTGATCTGCTTGGGCATTTTTGGCTTGTAGGGATGTCACCTGATATTTATCTTCCACTTAGAAGCATAAAACCCACACTACCTTCTAACCCTAGAAGAGTATTAGGAGACACAAATAAGAGAAATAATAAGAGAAATTTAGGAGAATTTCTTCCCCAGGACAGTTTATGGGGCAGTAGAGCGTTAGTGGTGCTGTAGATCTGGAGGATCTGTAAGTGAAACTGGAGAACTTGTCAGTGTTTAAAACCAAACTAACCATAAAGGCACACTCTGTGTCACTGTCCTCTGCCTCCCCATTCATCTGCCTGGGATATAAAATCCAAGTTATGTCCTGAAATATTTTAAAGCCAACATTTAAACCTGGGGAGGAGGAACTGAGTGAAAGAGATAAAACTATATGGTGTGTCTGGAAGGCCCTGCTGGAGTGCCCTGTGTGGGGCTGTAAACCTGATGAAGATGGATTGCCCTGCTAAGGGTGTGCTGAGATGGATAATATTCCCTACAAATGCTGTGGATGTGCATTTCTGGAAGCAAAGGGAGATCAGGACAGAGCTGTGTGTGATGGACAAACCTCTGTGCTGTCAGTGCAGTCCCTTCTCTTCCATCACATGTTCTTTCCCTCAAGTAGGTGCAGCATTTGGGCCCAAAAATTGTTGTAACCCTCTCAGTAAATTAAGTCAACATCAATGGGGTCAATGTGGGATTTAAAAGCACGTTGTTTATTGATAAATTCAGCGTCAAATTCAGGCTGTTTGCTAGTTGTTCTCTACTAAATATTTTGGGTCCTTTGTGGGAAAGTCAAATTCCACCATCACCCTCTTGTCATGGATGACACTGTAAATTAATTCTTTTCAAATAATTAATTGGGTTGGAAGGGACCTTCAAGATTATCCAGTTCCATCTCCCTGCCATGAACAGGGACACCTTCCACTAGTCCAAGTTGCTCCAGCCTGGCCTTGGACACTCCCAGGGATCCAGGAGCAGCCACAGCTTCTCTGGGAAATCCATTCCAGCCCCTCCCCACCCTCCCAGCCAGCAATTCCTTCCCAATATCCCATCTCTCCCTGCCCTCTGGCACTGGGAAGCCATTCCCTGTGTCCTGTCCCTCCATGCCTTGTCTCCAGTCCCTCTCCAGCTCTCCTGGAGCCCCTTTAGGCCCTGGAAGATCCAAAGTAATACAGATCAGACATTCCCCCTTCTTTTCCTTAGGAGAGTGTGTGTACTACTGAAATAATAATTATTAATTCTGCTGCAGTTCAGTGCTTGAATATAAAAACCCTCATCACATGGATCTCTGCTGAAAGGAACGACTGAAATACTGATAATTTCCACTCCTTACTAGAATTTCCTGAGTGTGATACACATTTTCCTGGATTCTTTATTTCATAGGTGAAAATTCCTATTGTAGGAATATACATTTTTTTTTTCAAGCTAGACCCACTCTAAAGTGGAATCATTTTATTGTGTATAGGAAGAAATGAGAAAAGCAGCTATTTCTTCCAAACTTCCCTTGCCACTTCACGTGGCTCCCCATTCCAAAGGCATTTAGGAGCTCCCTTAAGCCCCTGGGTTGCTCCTGTGCATGCATTAGGGAGAGACTTGGTGTAATATGGAACAGACTTGCCATATCATGGACACATTTATGAAGATTGATAACAGCCAGGGCTCTGTGTTAACTTTTATTGTCAAACAGGCTGCAGGAGAAACTGCCTGGTATTGCTTTTGCTCTGATTTATGAAAAGGTTGCTGCATGAAAAAGACATCACATAAACCAGCTCTGCTGGCAGGAGCATTATAAAATAGGGTGGTAAGTAGAACAAACAATAACTAACTATAATTATGTTCATTATTTTCTCTCTGAGCTCCCTGAACCCTTTGATGGGGGGGGGGGGGCTGCACTCACTCCCACCTCGGCTTTAGTTGGACTCACTTTTCCCACATGTGGGATGAACAGGATCAAATCCTGCTGCTTTTTAGAGGCAGCACCCCCAAAAGAGACCTCCTGTTGTTTGTGCCATGACCTGAAAGAGGTTTAAATTATTTATTTAAGTTATACCTGTTTGCAGAATGCCAAGAAGAGGAGGAGGAGAAGGAAAGGTCTGTAGAAAAAAAAAAAAACAAACCTGCTGTTCCTCTTCCAATTTCCATCACTGGTACATTTTCCCCTAAATTATTACTGTTCTCCTGCAAGAGACTTCTTCCAGACTGTGTTGTATTTAGACCCCTCAAAAACAAAACCAAAAATCCCAGCAGGATGGCAAAGATCACCAGTTTTCATGTGTAGATGGCAAGAGGATTAATTTTCTTCCCCTCAGCCTGGTCCCATCCTTTGTGAGAAGACGAACCCCAGCAGCAGCCAAGTCGAATTCTTCAGTCAGCAGCAATTAGCAGGAAAACTTTAGTGAGAACCAGTTGAAATCAAGGGGCACGACCTAACTGGGAGAAATTGTAGTGGTTAATCTAAAGTTTGTCAAACTTGAGCTGCTTTAACTTGAAAGCAGCGCTCTCCCAAACTACCTGGAGACCTTGGCAGAAGGAAGAGGAACCTGAAAATCCTCTCTGTGCTGAGATTGTGAAACACAAGGCATCAGAATGACTTGCTTGGAATCAGAGGGAAGCTCCATTAAATAGCCTGCTGTCTAATTAATGCTGCCAGAACACAGAGTGTGAGGAAAGACCTTTGGAAGATCTTTGTGGGTTGGCAGAGAAGTTTCCCTGCAAAATCCTTTGCCTGCTAGTGTTAAACTGCTCTCCAGGTACCCTCAGAGAATCATGGAATGGTTTGGCTTGGAAGGGACTTAAAGAGCATCTCATTCCATCCCCTGCCATGGGCAGGGAAACCTTCTACTAGCCCAGATTGCTCCAACCTGGCCTTGGACACTTCCACAGCTTCTCTGGGAAATCCATTCCAGCCTCTCACAAGGAAAAATTCCTTCCCAATATCCCATCTCTCCCTGCCCTCTGGCACTGGGAAGCCATTCCCTGTGTCCTGTCCCTCCCTGCC
>JAWWLV010000045.1:1380210-1402506 GCA_035041135.1 Platyrinchus mystaceus
GCCCCATCCCTGGAAGTGTCCAAGGCCAGGTTGGAGCAACCTGGGATAGTGGAAGGTGTCCCTGCCCATGGCAGGGGGTGGCACTGGATGGTCTTTTAAGGCCCCTTCTAACCCAAACCATTCCATGATTCTGTGATGACACTTTCCCTGCCACATGTCCCAAAATACAGATCTCCCTCTCTCAGGATGACAGTTGAGGGAAAGCAATTCCTGCTCCAGGCAGGGTCAGCTCTGGCACCAGACCCAGTTTCTTTATCAGGTATTGAAACCCCCCACATTTTACAATAGATTCCAAACATAATTGCTGGGTTTGCACTGTTTGCCTTTTCTTACAGGCTTTTTCTTCAGTCAAACCCCACACACCCTTTAATGCTTCTGTAAAATGACCCTTATTCATAGAACCACACAATGGTTTGGGTTGGAAGGGACCTTAAATACCATCTCATTTCACCTCCTGCCATGGGCAGGGACACCTCCCACTAGCCCAGGTTGCTCCAAGCCTTGTCCAGCCTGGCCTTGGACACTTCCAGGGATGGGGCAGCCACAGCTTCTCTGGGAAACCTGTGCCAGGGCCTCCCCACCCTCATAGAGAACAATTTCTTCCTAATATCCAATCTAAGGATTAATGGATGCAATCACAGAAACTTTAGGAAGCTCCTGTTAGGGAGATATTTTCATTCCCCTTCTGAGGATTTTCCCTGCTGTTTGTGACCATCCCCCTGAGCGTCCTGTGATCCATCACCAGCGGGAATCAATCAAACCCTTTGGTGAACGTGTGAATAAAGGCACAGCAAGGTTTACTCGGGGTATTTTTGTTAACTCGTGGTTTATTGTGTTGATTTATCAGTTCAGACCAGGGGTTTCAGGCATTTAAAAAGAGCTCTGGTTTAGTTGGGTCTAAATCATCACCACTGGGAGTCTACAGAGAGCCTACATGGTGCTCCCTCTCTTTCTCCATCCCAGCACAGACCTTGCCATCACCACTGTGTGTGCAGCAGTTTGTGGCTGTACATTCTGATGCCTCCCATGCTTTTGAAGTGCGTGCTGGTATCAGCAGAGGGGGGATTAAGGGAAAATCCTCCTCCCTAAGAGTCGACAGAAGTCTGAACTCGGAGATTGTGCAGCGTGTAAGCACCTGGGACCACATTGAAATTCTGTTTTAGGCCTTTCACAGATGTAGGGTAATGAATGAAAAGGGAAAAGGGGGATGTTTGATAAAGGTACACACTGTAAAATCAAGGTGACTTAATGTTGCTTTTTTTTTTTAGCAGAACATCTTGAGTGATTGTCAAGAAGTCACTTCCCCTAAGGAGCAGCATTTGTGCTTCGTGTTTCATTTCCTTGTAGTGGTAAAATAGATCTGCCTTGGCTAATCAGCAAAACCAGACTCAGAATCACAGAATGGCTTGGGTTGGAGGGGATTTTAAAGCCCATCCCGTTCCAAACCCTCTGCTGTGGGCAGGGACACCATCTGTTATTCCAAGCTGATCCAAGCCATGTCCAACCTGGCCTTGAGCACTTCCAGAGAAAGAAATTCTTCCCTGTGAGGGTGGGGAGGCCCTGGCACAGGTTGCCCAGAGAAGCTGTGGCTGCCCCTGGATCCCTGGAAGTGTCCAAGACCAGGTTGGATGGGGCTTGGAGCAACCTGGGATAGTGTTGAGGTTGGAAGTGGATGATCTTTAATGTCCCTTCCGACCCAAACCTGTCTGTGACTCCATAATAATAATAACAACAATTTTTAAAAAAGGAGTTGTGCCTTTGCTGAAATCCTTTTGGTCAGGAAGCCATGAAGCTCTTTTCTCTTTCCCCAGGAGATATGAGTCTCACCCCATCTGTGCTGACCTGCAGGATAAAATCCTCCAGTGTTACCGACAGCACGCTCAGGAGACCCTGAGCTGCTCTGCCCTGGCCAACCAGTACCTGCGCTGTGTCAACCATGCCAAACAGGTGAGCTGCACCCTGGAAAAACGGGGAATGATGCAGAGAAGGAAGACTGTTGGATTATAAGCATTTCCCAGCCTGTGTGTTCTCACAAAGCCTGTGGAGACCACTCGGACTTGGTTGGACTGCTCGGGTTTCCATCCCTTCCCTTGGGAAGCTCTTGTTCAGTTTGGGAGCTGTTGGCAGGTGTTTCCTGCTACCTGCAGTTTGAGCAGTAAAAACCAGGGGGTTGAACTACATGGTACTATTTGTGAGAATTTAATGGATGACTCAAAGATGGGCCACCAGTTGGAATTCTTCCTTTCTCCTGTTTTATGTTCTCCAGGGCTCTGATACTGCCCTTTACCTTCTCTTGCCCTCCTCTCTTCCATCTTTTCAGGGTATGCAGATTAAAACCTTTATGCCTTATCAGTGCAACATAAAATGATAGTAATATGTACATAATTCATTTAAAAGAAGCAAAAATTGCTAAATGCTGTTCTTTTCCCCCAGCTTACATCTCTCAAACCGCAGAGATGCAAAACGTTGACCTCAGCTGTGTTCTCAAACAAGGCAGTTGGAAATGTGCTCGTAGAGCATATGCAGGATGTGTAAAAAGGGCTTAAGGAAGTCTGTTGATCTTTATTGCTGCTAAAATCTGTGAGTTAATATTTGAAGACGTGAAGGCACACGTTCTAATGTGTCAGCAGAGACCCAGAGAGCACGTCTGGTGTTTGATCGTGGTAATAATTTCCACCGGAGTGGATTCTGCCTGTGCAGAAAAGCAGGCAGGACTTTGACTGGGATGATTCTCCATGACCTCTCTGCTGGTTTCACTGCTGCAGTCCTGCATTCCTGACAAAAAAGGATTCCTGGAAGTCCTGTTGGGAGTCAAACACTGCTCGGGGTCTGGTGGTGTCTTAAGATGTGGGAGGAGGAAATGGTGGTGGGGAAGTGCCAAAGCTGTTCCTCAGCCAGGGAGATCACCCTGTCCCGTTCAAAATCACCTCCTTTAATTAATCCTTGGGGATATTTGTTGTCCCTGTATCCCTGGAAGTGTCCAGGGCCAGGCTGGATGAGGCTTGGAGCAACCTGGTTTAATGGAAGGTGTTCCTGCCCATGGCAGGGGGTGGGACTGGATGGGCTTTTGTTCTCTTCCACCCCAAACCATTCTGGGATTCTATTCCTGCCCATTTTCAGGCTCCTTTTTTTAGGAAAAAGGCCAGTGAATAATATTAGAATGACAGAATCATTCAGATTGGAAAATATCCCTGAGACCATCAGCCATTCCCCCAGCACTGCCAAGGCCACCACTGACCCCTGTCCCCAAGTGCCACATCCACACTTTTAGATCCCTCCAGGGATGGGGACTCCACCACTGCCCTGGGCAGTTCCAGTGCCTGACCACCCTTTCCATGAAGAAATATTCCTTAATATCCAATCTAAACCTCTCCTGGCTTGAGGCCATTTCCTCGTGTCACCTGTTACTGTATATCGGGTTGTTCTGTGGTGGATTAAATTTTCACTGCATTTTCCAGCATCTGCAACTCTAATTTCCTGCATTTATAATTTTGTGTCATTTTTTTTTTAAAGTAACTAAAAGAAATTGGATTAATTACTGATACGTGTTTAAGCTCTAACTAGAGATTGTATCTGATAGGAGTTTCTTCAGAAGGCTGTGATGAGGAGGAATTAATTCATGTTCAGAAGGTGCAGGAAAAGGAAATTGCATAAATATGAGCATTAGGTTTTTGAACCCTTCCAAACACCTTTTTTTTGTTGAAGATCTTTAGGCAAGCCTGTCAAGTAGTTAAAAGTGTTTCCTAAATGTTTCTTATTCTGTTTCACACGTGCTTCAAGATGAGAATTCAGAGAGGCTTCTCTTAGGATAACAGGGAAGGAGAAGCCTTTTATGATGGAAATATTTGCAAGCAGGAGCAATTGTTTTTCATAATGAGCATCAGTCCTCTCCAGCTCGTCCTCCCTGTGCTGCAGCTGTAATTGTAATTATTTTCACTCCGTTTGCCCACAAGTCTGGGCAGTTACTTCGAAAATAATTCCTGAAAACGCTGTTATAAAATACTTCCAAATTACCTTCTCTTGGTTGGGAGCCAGGGGAGGGGGATAAATAGCAGGTTCAGAAATGAAAAAGTTAACTGACACTGGCTTGCAAGAAACAAAGGAAGAGGAAAATTTGCTAGAGGGAATAGAGCAAGATATTGAAAACCAAATAAGTTACTAATCCGATTTCCTGGCGGTGAGTCTGGGCACTTGTGCTCGGGCTGAGCACACTCTGTGCTTTTCATAAATTGAATTTATTGACTCCTCTTTCTTCCCTATCTTGCTTATAATTATCTCCCTCCCCTCTCTTCTGTGTGCTCCTTATTTCTCATCCTGTCTGTAATCTCATGTCTCTATCTGTCCTTTTCTCCCCTCCTTAGAAAAGCCCGGAGAGTTGTTAATTCAGGGGAGTTTGACACATTGTTGTATCTTCCCTTGAAATCTTTTCCCAAAGTCATGAGAAGCCAGTGAGATGAATTAAACCCCATTATTAATGTTTGCATTTTATTATAATAGTAATGGAGAGGAAAACTCACCTAATGGAACCATTAAGGGGAAGATATTAGGATTGTATTTGGCATTTATTTGTGCTGCCAGTGCTGAATTATCTCCACCCAGACCAGTCACTGCACTAATATGGACCATCCAGGGGCATTTTAATTCACTGATATGGACAATGTGGCTGTTCAAATACACATTTTATGGTGGGGTTTGTTTTTTTTTTTTTGTTTGTTTGTTTTTTTTAATATTCCCCCACTCTGGGCTACAAGATGTTCTGATTCTTACATAAAAACAAAACTAGTCTATGGTTTAATGAATCTGTGCAATAATTTCCTATAAAACCATTGAATTTCAGAGGGATACAAGTCTCTGCAGGCAGGTGAGATTTAAAAATACTTCCGAGAGTGATACCAACAGCTGCTGGTGCCCGACAGCCTGGCTACAAAACATGATCCTCTGGCCTTGTACCTTGGAGGTACCTTAAAATCATGGAATTTTTAAGGTTGGAAAAGCCCTCCAAGGTCCTCCAGTCCAACCATTCCCCAGCACTGCCAAGGCCACCACTAAACCATGTCCCCAAGTGCCACATCCACATGGATTTTAAATCCAGGGATGGGGACTCCAGCCTGTTCCAAAGCCTGACCACCTTTTTTTTTTCCCATGAAGAAATTTTCCTATAATCCAATCCAAGTGCACCCTTTACCCCTTGCAGGAACACTGCTGGATCCAGCAGAGTGGTTTCCAGGGTTATTTTTGGGAATACCATGAGAATTTGGTTGACAAACATGACAAGTGTTTTTTAATTCCCTGTATTTTTGATTTTCCCAAGCCCTAATTCCCATGACTGTCACAGTGCAGTCCAGACACTTCAATCAGCTGTTTGTGGGTCTCCTGTGAGATTTCAAGGTTTAAATTTGGGCTTGTTCCTGACATAAACCCCAGAGATTATCAAAGGTCCCTTCCATCCATTCCATGATCTGTGGTTGTCTGATGAAGCCCAAGATTCAGGATACATTTCCTCCAGGCTGTAATTGCTGGGAATGGGATTTATCTTACTGTAAGGTCAGGTGGTTTAATTTCCTTAATAGCCATTAACACCAAAGCCATGACAGCATGAGGAGGGATGAAAAGGGATCATTCCTGCCACTCCTCAGGCCCCCAAAATCGCTGCCCTGTCGAGTCCTCAGACAGCTTCATTCTGCTCCCCGTACTTGTCCCCCTCATGGTGTGTTTGCCCACGGTGTTCCTTGTTCTGTATTTTTATTTGAAAGAATTGCAAATCCCAGGAAGGAATTGTAGCCAAACTTCAGGGAATAACTTGGAGTTAACTGAAATAACGTTTCTCCCCCTCTCTCCCCCTCCCCTGTGCCCCTTTCTGTAGCAGAGCATGCTCGGGAGAGGAGGATAAAGGCACTGTCCAAATCAAGCACAAGACCATCAACTAATTTCAGCAGAAGAGCTTCTCTTTTTTTTTTTTTTTTTTTAATCCCCAAGAATGATCTGACAGCCCATTTGCAGGGCAGACCAATAAAGAGAAGAACTGGAAGAGCCATTTGAAGAGCAGGAGCCATCAGGGCTCAATCAGCGTGACCATTTGAAAAGCCAAGACCTGGATCTTATTACATCCGAAATCGCACGTCCGAAGATACTGTTCCCTCTTAGCAAGGCCCACTTATTGGTGATTGAAGGAAGGGAGAAGAAAAGAACCTTTCACTGACCTTAGAAAGGGGAGATATCCTTCAAATGCTGCTATTTCATTGTGGAATCTCCTCAAACACATCTCGCTGTCGAAGGCGTGGGTTTGTAACTCTTGGAGCGCCGGGACGTGGCGGCTCTTCGTGAGCGACTCGAGGCTTTCCTTGCAGTGTGTGGTTGTAAATTGTGCTTTATATTATTCCTCAAATTATGTAACTTAATGAAGCCTCTCTGCAGGCCTTCTGCTGGAATGGTGTTAATGATCCAGCGCTTCAGGTGTGACACGGCCTTTATTTACGGGACGCGGTTCTGCCGTGCTCCTCACCCGCGTCGAGTACCGACGAACACGCCTCGCTCTGTACCAACAATAAATCTATTTTATGCACAAGGCTGAGGCTGCAGTCTGTCTCTCCTCCCACCTCTCGGAGGCTGATGGTGTTCCCTCTGCTGTGCCAGTCGTGGTTTTCCAGCAGATGTTGTTGCTGGAGCTTTTAAAGCGCAGACTTGGACGCGTCACCAGCCTCGGTGTCGGGAGCGGTGCTGGCATGGGACTGTTTGCCATCACAGCAGCCTGAAAGGATCCCACGTGATGGTGTGTTGTGATTTATCCCCCACTTCCCTTCTTGGGAAGTCCTTGTGAATGCAGCACCAACAACCTCTTGTTGCCCAGAGAGGTTTTGGACTCCCCGTCCCTGGAAGTGTCCAAGGCTGGGTTGGATGTGCTTGGAGCAACCTGGGATAGTGGAAGGTGTCCCTGCCTGTGGCAGGGGGTGAGACTGGATGGGCTTTAAGGACCCTACAGCCCAAACCATTCTGGGATTCTATGAAAGGACACAGAGCCCCTAAAACTGCAGCCCAGCTTCCTGCAAGCACCCAGTTTTTGTTCAGACAACAACTGCCACATTCACTGTACCAAGCAATCCCAGAAATTACTTTTTGCACGACAGTAAAAGTAATAATATCAAAGGAGCAATGTGGCCAGAGCCTTCTGCTATTTATTTACCTGTTCTGCTCCTCTAATTGGCCGTGTTGGAACCACATCCTTCTGAACAACTGCAAGTGCACCTGTGGGTCTCATTTATTATTCATTCAAAATATTACCAGTGACTCTCCTAATTATCAAGATGCTCTGTGAGTGCTGTTTAATTAGGGATTTATTATTTTTTTTTATGCTCCAAAAAGAAGCTGGGCTTTTTTTTTTTTTTTGCCTGTGAAGCAACTGCAGTATCAGTAGGAGATAGGGGTGAACCTGGAGTTCAACTTCAGGTGCCAGGTAAACAGCTCGAGAGAAATGATGGGGGCACAGGCAGCATGTTTACATGGTGACTTGCTGCAGTGTTTACAAATCAGCTAACTCACAAATTCTTCTCTCTAATGTTCCCTTCTGTAACAGAGAGCCAAGAAGTTGGCAGATCCATCCTTGCCAGGCTTAGAATTGGCAGAGGAAGGCAGCACAGAGGAAAAAGCAGACGTTTTTCAGGCCAGATGATTGTGTAGAGTGGGGAGTGTCGGGAAGGGAGGTCTCTGTTATTGCCAAATGTTTATTGGTTTCCCGTCCTGACAGCCCTGAGCAGTGGGAGTCAGTCCTGCTTGCTTTGTTCCAGCCATGTTTTGGGCTTCACTGGAGGTGTTGTGCTCCTTGGAGAAAAGGAGGCTCAGGGGGGACCTTCTGGCTCTGCAACTCCCTGCCAGGAGGGGGGAGCCGGGGGGAACAGGGACAGGACAAGGGGAAACGACCTCAAGCTGTGCCAGGGGAGGGTCAGGTTGGACATCAGGAGGAATTTCCTCATGGAAAAGGTTGTTAAACATTGGCAGGGGCTGCCCAGGGAGGTTTGGAGTGCCCAGCCCTGGAGGTGTCCAAGGAAGGCCTGGCCGTGGCACTCAGTGCTCTGGGCTGGGGGACAAGGTGGGGATGGGGCACAGGGTGGGCTCTGTGATCTCAGGGGTCTTTTCCAACCTCAGTGATTCTGGGAATGTTTCTGGAGTGAGCTTCAGTTCACCACCTTGTCTGCCACCTCTACCTCTGTGTCCCTGCATCCTTGTCTTCTTGTCTGCCTTTGGCTTCCTCCTTCTCCTCCTCACTTGCTGGTAGGGGCACAGAAATCTTACAAATCCTTGCATTTTCTTGGGGTTTTTTAATACAGAAAACCTGTGGAGTGGCTTCCCACCTGCTCAGAAATTACCAGCTCTAAGATTGCTCACTGCCAGAGTGAGCATTTGAACTCAGCCTTGGTGGATGCTGCTCTCAGAAGGGATGATGGGGGTGATATCCCCCAGGGATGACAGACGAGGGCACAACACTCCCTGCCCACTGCAGGGAGTAATTTCAGACGTTCTCGTTGGTCCTGCACGAGCTCTGATCAGCTGTAAGCAAAGGGCAGCGTTACCCAGGGGTTTAAATGGAAAAGCAAGGATTGTAACAGCTAAATCAAAGCTTTTCATTGTTCTTTGCTCAGTGGCTGTGGAACAAATCACAGAGCTTTCAGTGGTGTCACAATAATCACTGCTCTGCCACTCTCGTGTCATTTGGCAGCGTTGAGACTCCTTCAGACTCCAGACTCCCTTCCTCAGGAGTCCTGTGCATCTGACACTCTTCACATCACCTGGCAGAGCTGGCTTTGGGCTTTTTCACCCTGTTCCTGCATTACAGTTTTTAGCAGATACTTGGAATTAGCTTTTCCCTGGCGATGGCTGTGGGTTGGGATAAATGTTACAGCCCAGCTGGTCGCTGCTTTGTCCTCTTCTAGATCCTGTGCCCTTCCTGAGAGAATCTAGGGGCAAAAAGCTGAGGAGGTGATGGAAAAGGGAGCCTTTCCCAGGCTGGATGGGGCTCTGAGCAACCTGGGCTAGTGGAAGGTGTCCCTGCCCATGGCAGGGGTTGGAACTGGATGATCTTTACGGTCCCTTCCAACCCAAACCATTCTGTGATTCTCTGATCCTTTTCTATCCTTTTTGTTTTCCTTCCCAAAGTAACAAATTCGAGGCAATATTCTCTGCAAACAGTTCCAGGAGCTTCCCCCCAGCTGTGAATGCTGATGGGGTTTGGGAAAGGCAGAGTGATGATTTCTAGTGTTTTCTTTCTGTGCATCTTTGCCCCATCCCTGGAAGTGTTCAAGGCCTGGCTGGATGGGGCTCGGAGCAACCGGATCTGGTTGAAGACACCCCTTCCCATGGCAGGGAGTTGGACCAGGTGACCTCTAAAAGTCATCCCAACACAAACTGTGCCTGACTCTGTGATCTTTCTCCTCTGTGAGCACCCACAGATCCCAAACCAACACCAGCTGCTGATCACAGCAGGTCCCTCTGGCACAGAGTGAGGCTCCCTCGCTTCCCAATAGCAGGGCCAGAGAGACTGGAGGGATGCAAAGTTTCTTGCCCAGCGTGTCAGATCTCATTTGCAGGACCCAGAAATCATCAGATGTTTGTCCCACACCAGGGGACAACACACTGCAGCTCCCCTGCCCACAGTCAGTCCTGCTTGATCAAGGGGTGGGTGCTGCCAGATAAAACCAGACGAGGGTTTAGGTTTGGGTGTCTTTGCAAACAGCTGCAGAAGGGGATTTTGTAACCTGGGCAGTCCTTAATTTGCACAATTTATTTTGAGCTGACCTTGTTTTGGAAGTTGGCTGAAGACACAGGAGAGGGGACATGGAAGGAGAGAGCAAGAGAGGCTGTGTGCAAGGTGGGCTCCGTCCTGCAGCCTTGAGAGTCCTTTCTGTGTTCAGCCTCTTCCATCTCTTCCATGGAAACCAAACCCTCTGCAGGTCAGGACCTGCATTAATGAAACCAGTTGTGTGCCTGCTTTACACACAGTGACTGCCTAAGGAGCTGGGGGCTGTTTCCAGGGCTGAGCACCCACTGTCACACTGAAGTTCAGGAGAGCAGTGAGTGACTCCCAGATCCATCCCTGGAGAGCCCAAGGCAAGATTCCAGTAAAGGTCTGGAAAACGAAAAGGGAATAAGGTTGGGGATGTGAGGCACATTGACAGTGATGTTCCAGTTGGGTTTTGCTGGGTGAACACCCTGCTGTTTCCAGCTCCCTGTTGGAGAGGAGTGTCTGTCATCCCAACTCACCTTCCAGGTTGCTCTCAGCTGCTGTCAGGTATCCAACAGGGCCTGGGGGCAAGTCCATCTTTGAGTCCCAGCATTCACCAGCTGAGGAGCTGGGTCAGGATCCACCCCTCCCTGGGGAAGAGGGAGATTCCCTGGCCGTGGTCTGAGAGGACCAAGGTGTGAAGGGCACCTGGGTCTTCAATCCACTGCGAGGTTCCCCCAGAGCAGGAGGCACCGAGCCAGGGCTGCTCTGCAAAGATGTCAGCTCCGTGTGAACAAAGACACTGGGTAATTAGAGAGGTAATTAGTTTGGTAATTACTAAGGTAATTAGTTTGATTCTCTCTCAAACCAGTAACTGCTGGGAAGAGAAGGCTCAGCCCACAGTGCTGGAGGAAGCACCTCGAATTGCTGCAGCACCCCCTGCCAGGTTAACCCTTCCCCCTCCTGGGTGGGAAGCAGCATCTGACTCTGCTGAAAAGGGGGTGGTCTGGAGGAAAAATAACCCTGAAAACCCAGTCTGGCAGAGGCTCTTGTGCCCAAAAGCTTTTGAGCCACCACCTGGTGACATCCAGAAGTGCCTGTGCCGTGTCCAGGGCAGGACCCAAGGCAGCAGATCACCCAGTGGGGATGTATTTGCTGCAAAGATTTTATATTCCCTTAAGACTGCTGGGGGCACCTTTTGGGTGGGGACACTCCTTGGGTAACCATTTTAAAGTGTCCCCACTTGGGAGATGAGGTTTGAGCCCCTCCTGCTTCTATTAGATCCCACACACCCCTTCACCCCTGGGCTGGAATCAGAGAGTGGTTTGGGTGGGAAGGGACCTTAAAGATCATCCAGTCCCAACCCCCTGCCGTCCCCAGGGACACCTTCCACCAGACCAGGCTGCTCAGGGCCCCAGCCCAGCCTTGGAACCGTTTCTACCAGCTTGGGGTGCACCTCAGCACCGGGAGGTGAGTTTTTTCCTGCTCATGTGTCACATGAAACCACAAGTTATTTTCTGACCCCCCCTCCGCAGGAAAACCATCCCCCCTTCCTCGGCAAGTCCCGTGGGTGGGCAGGGGCAGAGCAGCTGTCCCTGTGATCCCAAAGTCAGGGCTGGCAGCACAGATCAAGCTGCAAGTGCTCGTTTGGGAGGTTGGAGCCACAGGAAGCAGATCGAATTCCCAAGTAAACTGCAAGCTAAGCAGGTTCTTCCCCATGTTCATCTGTTGCTGATATAGAAATAGCAGGGCTGGGAGGGACTTGGCACATCTTGGGGTCCATTTCACTGTTTAATAAAACCTGATATCAAGCGACTCTCATGTTCCTTAAACCAGCTCCTCTCCTTGCAACGCTGTTCACGGGTTTATTTAATTGTGGTGCAGGGATTAGATCTGCAAAGGGTTAGAGGGTGAAGTACAGTGGAAGCAAGGAGATGAAGTGCTGAAGATCCATTAATAGACAGGAACCATTTTTGCCAGGCACGAGAATTTACTGTATCTTTCTCCTATTCCTTATGTCAGGTAGTGAGGATTCCCCCCCTGCCCCCCTCTCAGTTTTAATATTATTAACACTTGGGCTGTTTTGAAAAGGTCAAAGTCAGCTTTGAATGTCTTCTAATCTGACTCTTCTTAAAAAGCAAGCAAAAAAAAAAAAAAAAAGAAATCCATATCCCACCGTGGCTGCCTTTAAACAGCAGAGCTGATGTTCTGTGAAGGTGTTTGCAGAGGTGAGGGAGGTCTGGCTGGTGACCAGTGGGTGCTCACGGGCAGGGAAAGGGCCCCTGATATCTTTGTTTTTGCTTCAGGTCCTGCTCCTGGAATCGGCTGGACAAATGAAAACCTCTGCTTTTGCCTGGAGAAAAAAACAACAAACTACCTTTGCAGAGAGAAGCCTGTGACCAGGATCCATCTGCAGCTGCAGGAGCACAGAAAGGGAGCAGAGCACGAGTGTATTTGTGGTTTTACACCGTAGGAGCTGATGCTGTTGCTGTTTTTAAGGAGTGATGTGAAGTGCTGAGCACGGGACACGTGGGTGGGGCCGGAGCACGTCGATGATTTAGGAGGGAAAATCCCTTTTTTTTAGCACCAAATAGGAAGGAAATCTCCCTGTCCCTCCGTCCCAGGAGCAGCGAGGGAATGCAGTGACAAACACGTTCCTGCGCTCTTTGTTCTTGCAGGTCTGGGGGGAAAAACTGCCCGGGGGGGGGAGCCAGGAATGTTCAACAGCCTCCGGTAACACGGGAGCTGGTTGGGAATCCAGGCTCTCTGGAGCGGGTAATTCCGGGAAGCCGCGTGTGTTCATCGAGCCGAGCGTGGCACAACCATCCCCTCGGTGCCCGGTGCGTTCCCTGGATGGGCAGCGCATCCTCACCGGGACTCACCCGCGCCTGGGGGATTTGTCCTTTAAATGGGAGCTTTTCAATCCGACGCCGTGGCGGCGCATCTGGAGGGGGGTTTGGAGTGTTGGTTGCTGCTGCCTCTGCAGCTCGGGCTGCTGTTACCAAGGAGGCAGAGCGCGTTAAGCCCGAGCGCAGCATCCCCGGTGACTCAGGGCTCGCCGGGGAGCCTCTGCCTTGCGCGGTGTTGCACCTCTTTTCTGGAGCTTTCATGGCCCCTCCTTCCACTATCCAGCGAGGCCTGAGGTCCCTACAGGTCTCAGGGGAGCTCTGAGGTTCCTCCAGCTCACGAGGTGAGATCACAGGACTGTTAAAGGCTGGAAAAGATCTTAAAGAGCATCAAATCCAGCCCAGCGCCGCCACCGTGTTCACCTCCAAACCCTGTCCCCAAGTGCCACATCCACACGCTTCTGGAATGCTCTGGGTGGTGGGTCCCAAGGAAAGGGGTCCAGGAGGTTGTCTCACCCCCCTTGTTTCCCCAGCTGGACCAGCCAGATCATTAGGGAATGGCCTGAAGCTGTGCCAGGGCAGGGTCAGGTTGGATTTTAGGGAAAGCTTCTTCCCCCAGAGGGTGGTTGGCACTGAACAGGCTCCCCAGGGCAGTGGGCACTTCCCGAGGCTGCCAGAGCTCCAGGAGGGTTTGGACAACACCCTCAGGGACAGGGGGGAATGTTGGGGTGTCTGTGCAGGGCCAGGAGTTGGACTGGATGGTCCTTGTGGGTCCCTTTCAGCTCAGGGTATCCTGTGATTACTTTTGATCCACACAAGGGTCACCAAGTGCTCCATGGAGGTCACCAAGGCATTTGGGTTGGACATCAGGAGGAATTTCCTCATGGAAAGGGTGGTGAGGCCTTCGCAGGGGCTGCCCAGGGAGGTTTGGAGTGCCCAGCCCTGGAGGTGTCCAAGGAAGGCCTGGCTGTGGCACTCAGTGCTCTGGGCTGGGGGACACGGTGGGGATGGGGCACAGGGTGATCTCAGGTGATCTCTGTGATCTCAGAGGTCCTTTCCAACCTAAATAATTCCGTGATCAGGGTGTGGGGGGTTCTATTTCGAGCATTCCTGTGCGTCTCATTCAGCTTTCTCATGCCTCCATTTCCCCAGCCTGGTGGAAATAACTGTGTTGGGCTGGAAAATGCTCTGTGGGTGTTGGAGGAGAGAACGTGTGGGCACGGAATGTTTAACGTAACCACTGAGTGACTGTGTGTGTGTGTGTGAGGAGGGGGTGCCTTTCCTTCTATTTCTGAGTTTTCCTCTGGATGAGCTGAAGGAAGGAGCCGTGTTGGGTCTGTCCTGGAGGCACAGGGTCACTGTCTCCTCCCTGGGACACCCGTGGTTCCCTGGGAAGCTGAAGTGCTTCGGCAGCTCTGCCCTGGAGCTCGGCAGGTGTGGAACAGCAGTGTCCAAATAGCCCCTTTCCCCAGGTTGATTTAAAAATACCAAAATATCTGTTGTCTTTGCCCTCTGGATCATGTGCCACTTGCTCTGTTTCCTTGGATCTCAGCCTGTAACCTACTCAAGGCTACAAGAGATGCTGAGGGCAACAAAAAGGGTCCCCAAAGAAAGCCAAAAGTTGCCTGTGGGAAGTTTCATGTCGCTCAAGCAGAGCCCACCTTTTATTAACTGTGTTTAATGTTGTTGGATTAGGGATTTTTTTTTTTTTTGCCCTTTTCTGAATTATTATTTGATTTTTTTTGGGGGGGGTGTGTGCAAAGTGTGGCACAATTTGCCATCCAACAAATTAAAAACGAGCGGCAGAAGCACCAAACTGATGTTCTGCCCTGGAGGTTCAGCCCGTGCCCTTCTCCTGGGGTTTTTAAGCAGTCCCTTCCCCCAGACAGAAGCCACTCTGGTTTACAGGCTTACAAACATCCATCCTGCCCAGGTCCATCTCAGCTGTCCCTGGGGAGACTCATTTCCTCCTCACTGCAGGAGAGGAGCAGGGAGGAGAAGGCTCTGGATCCCAGGCAGGCTCTAAGTGGGCTCCTTCATTTTCTGCTCAGAGTTAATAATTTCAGCTCTGATCCTCCTTAAAAGTGGTGATTAATCCCCTGCACATACAGTAGGATCATGCACAAAAAAAAAAAAAAAATACCAGCACCATGGCACTGGGCATTTTTTTCCCCCAGTAATGAGAGCTATTCATAACCCAGCATCCCTTAAAGGTTCCAGTTACCGTGCAGGAGACAGCCTTGTTCATAAAACACAATCCCGAGGTGTTTTGTTCCCCCACTTTCTGGTGGTGGGGGGGGGGGAGAAGGGGAAAAAACCTTCAGAGAAAAGTAATTGTTGGCTTAGAACTTCAGCCTGCATTCAGCAGCAATCCATCACCTCCCAGGGTGTTTTGGAGCTCGGGGCACTCAATATTCAGGCTGGGAATCCTCGGTAGGAAAGGAGGGAGCAGGGCCAGGGTGAAATATTGCCGGTGAAATCCTCCCCAACCTGCTTTCATTTCGTGCCCTTCTCTTTGCTGAGGGACTCAGTGGAGGGGAAAGGGACAAAGCCAAAATTCTCTTTTGTGTCCCAGTCCTTAGGAAAAGCAGCAGGAGTTGTGGTGAGGTGAGGACCTGCAGCCCAGCCCCTCTGAGCACCCCCAGGGGATGCTAAAATGTCCCTCATCCAGAGGGTTTGTGGTTCTGCAAGAAGGACCAAATGGCCTCAGTGTCAGTGGGTTTTGAGGGAAAAGAGTTTTTTTCCTTCCCAGCTTTCTGGGAAAATACCATTTTTTGAGCTCTGCCTTCAGGGCCTCTGCTAAGGGATGACTCTGACACGCTCAGGGGGTCGAGGCTCATTAGCCAGGCGCTTAATTACAAGCTCTGCCGTTCTCTGCCCTGCCCAAGGGCTCTCCCAGCCCTGTGTCCTGCCTGCCCAGGACCCTCCAGTTTGCACAGAGGTTCCTGACGCTCTCCAAGGTGTTTGCAGAGGCTGATTTGCCACAGATGGTGCCTGTGTGGGAAGGTGCAAACAAGAGGAGTGTCCTAAACTTGTGTCCCCAAGGAAGTTTGTCTTTCCTTCTCTTGTTGATAAAAGAGGGTGTTCTATCCTGTGGATGCCTCAGCCCACCTGTTGGATCCATCTGAACTGCTCCTGAGTGTCCTCCCTGCTCTTGGAGGGAGCCTGGATGAACCTCTCTCCTGCAGGGAGCTGAGGGGAAGGGAATCCCACCCCATGGCTAAAACTCCTTCAGGAGGAGCAGCAACACAAGTCCTGGGAGGGACACAAGGGATCTCAGCTGCATTCCAAGTAAGTTGTCCCATGCTGGGACATTCCTGAAAGAATGGGGTCATCATCCTGTTCACAGAATGGGGTGTTGAGCAGCAGAGTATTTTCTGTCCCAGAAGGCAATTTTATAACTTTTTACATAATTTACTTTTTTTTTTTTTTTTAAACATTCCTAATCAGCCTCTCTTCTCTTGGCTGTTCCTGCTGTGGGTTATCAAAGTGAAGATCATTCTCCCTCCTGGAGCTCAGCCTTCCAGACCCCAAAGCCCTCGTGTAGCACCATCATCCCCTTCTTCCAGGACCAGAGATCCTGACCAGCCAGGCCCAGATGCTCAGAAATGCTTTGGCTCCCCCTGTGCCACCGAAATCAATGGAATTTTGATGCTTCATTACTTTGTGGATGGGGATCAGACCAATTCCTGATGCAATTAATGGCCATCTTTGAGTTTTGCTCCGATAGACCAGAGCCGGGTGGGGGAGGAGGAGAAGTTTGGAAAAGGGCAAAGACCTTGCAGGTGGAATTTTGCTGCTGGAAACCTTCACTGGGATTTGGGGTGTGGCTGGAAAATGAAGTGCCTGAGCTCCCTGTACCGAGTGAGGGGTCACCTCTGTGACCAGTTCTGGGACAGTTTGGGTCTGGATGTGATGTCTGGCTAACCCTGTCCTGTGTTTGAGACCTGTCTCCAATCTCTCTGTCACTGGTGGCTTCTTTCAGTGGTTTCCTCCACCTGAGCTTTGCAGGGAGATGCTGGAGGTGCAAGGGAATGACCCTCCCCACGGGATGGAGCAAGGCTGGAAAACCAGAGGTGGATCCTTGTGCTTTCCCTGTCCCCTTTCTGATGGGTGTTTTGTTTTATCAAGGCCATAAAAATGGCTGTTTCAGAGCCAAAAATGGCTGTTTCAGGTCCTCCTATTAGAACAGGCTGGGAGAGAGACCAACTGAGAGTGAAATGCTAAAGAAGGAAACACAAAGGATGGCTGGTACTTAATATAAATCATCATAAATATAAATACATCACAGAGGCCACTTCAGGCTCCAGGGATGTGCCTTCAGTTGGGACCCACTGCAGTTCCATGTTGATTTGCTGTGGTTACAGCCACCTGAGGGGGTGTGAAAGCCAAGCCTTTCAGTCCTTAGTGATGATTTTTAAATTGATTATTGATTATTGATGCCTTTGTTTGGAGGCTGGCTGCAGCCTGAGGAAGCTGGGGAGGGTATCAGTGGTTTTAAAAACAAGGCTGACCTTTCTTAGCCATGGTGTGAGGAAATCGGGCAAGTCCCCCCAGGTCATTTTGGGTCTGAAACCTCATGTTGTCTGAAAATTCATGGAATCACCCAATGGTTTGGGTTGGAAGGGACCTTCAAGGTCACCTCATTCCAATCCCCTGCCATGGAACACCTTCCACTAGACCAGGCTGCTCCAAGCCCTGTCCAGCCTGGTCTTGAACACCTCCACGGGATGTGGCATTTGGAAAACCAAACCAGGTCCTCGTTAAGGGAAAAGGCACATTTCTTTGTTTTTATGCAGAGAAACTCTGGAATCTGTTTCTTTGCATCCTTACCTGTTTTGTTTTTTTTTTTTCCCCAAGCTCAGGATCTGGAGGCACATGGAGATAAATGACTCACTCACTGGCTGGATGAGGAGCATTTAAACCCCTTCAAAGTCTGTGTTTGAAGGGATGGAGGGGGAGCTGGAGGAAGAAGCAGCTTTGACTCAAGAGCTCCCAGCTGTAGGTGATAAGAGGGGGTGGCACAACCATAAAATAAAATTATCCTGATGTTTCCCTGTGTCTCTGCCATGTCTCTCAAGAGCCTGGTGTGACTGAAGCAGCTGAGAGATGACAACACCTCGGGCTTGCTGAGCAACCTTTCCTCAAAACAAACAGGTTTATGAGAAGAACTGCAAGGATAAACACCACATAAGAGTGTTTCTCGTGGATAAAGATGTCCTCTGAGTCCTCTGCCACCTTAGCAGCTGCACAAAGGGCCTGGCTCAGTGAGTCCCAAAGCAGGAAAGTCTCCAGCTGTGGGATGGTGGAGCAGGAATGGTCAATGGCTGGATGATGGCCTCGCTCATCTTCACCTCACTCACAGCTTTTGGTGGAAAAAGAGGCGGGAGGAAGGGTGAATTTGGTGAGTTTGGATGGATTTTGCAGTGGCAGCCACCTCCAAAGGAGATCCTCTCACAAGGGCCAGGAGATGTTGGTCTGTCAAGGTGAAAAGGCCAGGAGAAGATGACACACCTGGGAAATTTCCAGACCTTTTTGTGTGCACTGCTGCCTGTGTTTAATCATGCAAGCTTTGCTAAACTCAGATCCCATTTCTCCACCCCACGTAACAGGCAGACACCAAAAATCTTGGTGTTCACCGTGACAAGGGAAAGAAGGGGAGGTAAAAGCCTGGAGGGCTGAAGGGTCTCATTGCCACAGGAGCTGTGAGGTCCTGATCCCTTCTCCTGCTGCCAAACACGGCAATAGGAGCTGTAACCACCTCTGTGAGCATCCCAGGCACTGAATCCACAACTTCCCCATAGGAATAACCTCTGATCCACAGCTGCTGGGACAGGCACAGCCTGGCAGAGACTCCTGCCCTGGAGGGAGGTGGAGCCATCCTCCTTGTTCTGTTTCAGAAATGGCAAGTTTGACCCATTCAATGATTCTTTACTCAGGGGTTGGTGAGGCCCTGGCACTGGTTGCCCCAGAGAGACTGTGGATTTCCCATCCCTGGAAGTGTCTGAGGCCAGGTTGGACAGGGCTTGGAGCAGCCTGGGATAGGGGAAGGTGTTGGGGTTGGAACTGGAAGGGTTTTAAGGTCCCTTCCAACCCAAACCATCCTGGGATTCTGTGACTAAGACTTGAATTGCTGTTTTGCCCCCAGTGTCCCATTATGGATGGACTGGAATGCACATGGAGCCATCTCCTCTCTCTGCTGAGGCACCTCACTCTTCTCCCTGCTGGGAGCTGCTGACAGCATAGGAACCCTGTCCCTGCAGCCCCCAGGAATTCCATACATCCCTGCTGTCCCAGAGGAGGCTGCCAGCTCCTCCTTTCTTGCTGTCCAAGCAGGGTTTTGGATCCCATCCTGCTGCAGCCCGAGCCAGATAATTGATCAATAACCTGTGGCATAAAGCTGACCCTTAAATCTGAGTTATGCGGTGGATCGCAGAGCAGTGATTGAACGGGATGTCACCCGGGGCATCGTAAGGGTTTATGCCTGGTAATATCTTGTGGAATAAAAATAAAACCTGACATAACCTCCTGAATGATCATCTGATGGAGAAGAGGGCTCTTGGCTGGATGCAGCTGCACAGCCGCGTCCACATCGTTATTTTTGGCCATAATTAACTCCCTTGTTGGCAGGCTCGGAAAAGAGGCCGAGCATGGAATTTGCTTTTGGATACTCAGCTACTCTTTTGCCTGAAGCAACAGGATCAAGGAGTGCAGACTGAGGGTGTTTCCAGCACGAGCAGGGAATTACCTTTTTGGTGCTGTCAGTTCCAAACCTCTCACCGGGATTAAAACAGGCAGCAACGAGAAAGTTTCGCTCGGCTCTTTGTAATGGAAAGGAAGGAACAAAGCAGCGTTTCTTACGCCCCCACAAGTTGTTTTGTCGGATTAGATTGATGCTTCTGGGAGCAACCTGTTTGCATGTGAGCTAAACCCTAGTCCTGCTAAACATCTTCATTAATTAACTCCATCTGGCTTTGCCTGCTTTTACATGGAAAAGATCTCTTGCTTTGATCATTCGCTGTTTACATATTTCTTGTTGTTTGGTAAAACACTGCAGCGAACACGCGAGATAAACACTGTGCAGCACAAAACAAACAAGGAACCTGAAACATGTTGAAAGCACTGACAAACACCTACAAAATCTGCATCTGAGTGAAGCCTGAGCTCAGTTTGCCTTGAGGACGACTGAGCGCCGACCTAAAAGCACGTGCGCAGTTCAAGGTGGGTTTTGCCTCTTTCAAACGTTTCTCCAGCCCCAGAACTCCTTTACTGCAGACCTGGTCCTTGCAAAGACTTGGGTCAGCTGGTTGAGGTGGTGGAGGAGAGGGAGACTGGGATCATGGAAGCTGGATGTCTCGTCCATCCTCCCTTCACCACCTTCCTATGAGGCAGGAGGGGATTTGTGTTGCTCCTTCTGAGCAAACCTTGGGGTTTGGGTGGTTTTCTGTGCCTGGGACAGTGTTGGCTGGAGCCTGGGCTGGGAAGAAGAGACCTTTGCAGGCTCCTCAGAAGATTCCCAACCTTTCCACTTAGTGCCAGGTCTAAGGCAAGGATCAGCTTTGCCATTCCCCGTGGCTGAGATGTGCAGACTGATCCCGCCCTGCTCACAGAGCTCTGAGGATTCAGGGACACGTCTCCTCTCTTTTTCCTGCCCCATAACCCCTTCCCTGGTCCTCTCCCAGGGCTCTGTGGCCACCCCATAACAGGAGCATCCCTGGGATGCTGGGGAAGGGGTTTCCATGGTGACAGGCAGCAAGCACACTGAAAATCTCTCAGCACACTCTTTTCCCCAAGTCTGACCAGCTTGGATGGCAGGAGGAGGTGCCAGAGCAACCCGGTCTCTGCCCATGGCAGGGGGTGGAATGAGATGATCTTTAAGATCCCTTCCAAGCCAAAATATTCTGTGATTCTCCAGAGTCCTTTGGCCCATTTCAGACCTCCAAGGCCTTTCCAGCAGCAGAGAGGCTGCTCAGGGTGGCCTGAGGCTGTGACAGGGAGCCTGGCAGGAGCTGAAAAGAATGTGGAATTGTGTGCTGGAGTTTGATCCCGGGCCCTGACCTTGTCTAGTTTGCTGTAATAGATGTAGCTGTGAGTGTCTGCTCCTGTCAGGGCAGGGGGCAATGACAATAGGGTTCGGATTGACCCGAGGACAACATCTGTTCACAGCTGCTGGGCTCCCCCCAGCCGTGAATCCTCCCCTGTGCTCCTCTTAAAAAGGCAAATATTTATTCCAGTTGTTTTCCAAGTGCTCCAGAGGGGCAAAAAAAATATTATTTAAGGTTTAAGGTACATTTAAAAACTTGATATTGGGCTCTCCTATAGTGAAGATACAGAGCAAAGGAAGGCTGGGGTTGTAGTGATCAGGACTCATTTTTAGGTGGGGTGGGCAGCATGGGGTGCTCAGGAAGAGCTTTGAGGCAGCACCAGATTTTGGATATTCCTCTCCTTCCTTATTGGCTTTGTGTTGGTAAAAAAGGGAATATTTAGCAGGCAAACCTGGGCATGGTGGGGAGAGACACTGCTTTGGGTGCTTGTTTATGTGGGAATGACACGGAATCACAGCCCCATTTCACAGATTCCAGTGCTTCCTGAGATTTCAAACAGTCCAGTGAAATAACAAAACCACCTTTTCCTTTGCATCCAGGGCTGTTGGGGATTTATTTATAATGCATGGGCCATGGGTGCATTTGCTGTGGGGGAAGGAGAACCCTTGGCCTGGGAAGCTGGTGAAGGAGAGGTTTAAGAAGGAGACGTCACAGAGGAGGCTTTGGATGTTTTGGATGAAGTCCCTGTGCTCTTCCAGGCAGGTCCAGAAGGTCCTTTCCCACCCTGGGGCAGGATTGAACTCCACCTCACCCCTTCCTGGCAGATGTTTGGCCACTGCACAAACTCTCATTTGGCCCATTAAAAGGGAATTATTTGTGGTCACTGGAGCGTCTCTGCTCACGCTTTTTGTAGCTGGCACCACAGGGACTGGCACAAAACATGCTCCCTGTATCCAGGAGTTTACAGTCCTACCAGAGTCTTTCCACTTTCCAAGGGAATCAGCATTAGTTAAAAAATCCTGGGCTCACCCCCTGGGTCTTGCCACGGATCAGACTCAAAGGGGAAGAGCCTGAAGTGGTGTCAGCCCAGAGGGCTGGAGTCCCATCAGGATGTGGGGCTTGGAGAAGTCCAGAAAAGCTGCAGCCCGTTTTTAGGCAAAGGGAGTGATTTATCCCTTCTGCAGCAGGGATATTATGGGAGCAACAGGGAGCCAGTTCTCCCCATAATGTGTCTCCTGGTCCTTGTATGGAATATGGGAGCACCCAAGGGGCTGCCTGCAAGTTTTTCCCTTTGCTGGTTCTCCCAGGAATTTGGAGAGCTCCTGCTCCAGCCTCTCTGAGCGTGGGGAACGACCCCAAAGTGGTGCAGGATTAGAAAGGAGTTTGCAGTCATAAATCTGAGTTTGAGCTCCTCCTGGTCTCCTTGTGTGACCCTGGTGAGCCTCAGGAGTGCTCAGGGGACTGTTTCTTACTGATTGCAGTGATCTCTGCATCAGTTTTTCTGACTAAGATTCAAACCAGCTGAACTGGGAGCTGCTCCTGGTGCCCTTCTCTCCAGCACCCAAATCTGGTTAAAGGAGACAGGGTGAGATGGGATATTGGGAAGGAATTGCTGGCTGGGAAGGTGGGGAGGCCCTGGCACAGGTTGCCCAGAGAAGCTGTGGCTGCCCCTGGATCCCTGGAAGTGTCCAAG
>JAWWLV010000045.1:1410720-1421399 GCA_035041135.1 Platyrinchus mystaceus
AGGCATTGGAATGGGCTGCCCAGAGAGGGGGTGGATTCACCGTCCCTGGAGGTGTTTCAGATGAGGCTGATGTGGCACTGAGTGCCGTGATCCGGGAATCACAGCGGGGTTGGACCGAGGGTTGGATTGATGATCTCAGAGGTCTCTTCCAACCCAGTTAATTCTGTGATTCTATGATTCTAAAACACACATGTATTAATGACTGGCCATTGTTATTCCTCTGATAACCATCCCCATGGTGCAGGACAGGGCATCAGGGACATTTTCTTCCTGACATCCCTGCAGCCTTCCCCGTTCTCACAAACCACAGAATATGCTGAGTTGGAAGGGACCCACAAGGATCATGGAGTCCAACCCTCAGTCCTGCACAGGACCATCACCAGGAGTCACACCATGGGCCTGAGAGGATCATCCAAATGCTTCTTGAGCTCTGGCAGCCTTGGTGCTCCCCTGGAGAGCCTGTTCAGTGCCCAACCACTCTCTGGGTGAAAAACCTCTTTCTAATATCCAACCTAAACCTCCTCTGACCCCACCCTTCTGAATCAGGGTTGTCCTATCCTGCACAGGCCTCTGAACTCCATGTTGGAGGACAGAATTTGGTGGATGCTGTCTGGTCAGGGGGTTCTGTAACTAAACAGGGATGCCTCTCCCCACTTAGGACAAGCCTTTTGAAGGACACAAATGGTGAAATTATGAAAGTATGAAATTATGAAGCTCATCCTGCAAACATGTTTCCCGGCACGCAGCCTCTTGTCCTCGGCCCAGCTGGAGAGGAGCTCGGGTTTAATTCACTCCCTGGCTGTATCATCTGCTCCCACGTGCCAGTTGCCATTAGAAGCCTCTTCTAGGATGTCTGAGAGCTGTCATTCATCACACACAGAAACCATAAGATGAAATCTATAGCTGCAGCTTCGGTGCAGGGTAATTCACCAGGGCTTGCCTGGTGGAGCCGGGAGCTAATGCTGTTAAAACACTACTCTTCCTGCAAAAGGCAACCCTTTAATGACTCTCAAATGCAGCTTAGACAACAACCACACCACTTACATCCTCTCCATAGACCCGGGCTCTGCTAAATGGATTAACTGCTTAGTGAACTCTCCCAGTGTGGTGGCCAAGCTCCGACCTTATAATGGACCAATTAAAAGGTCATTGTTGCTTATGGTCGCAGCTTCCTTCCAGGAGAGCTGCCACACTCCCCTCTGGCACTGCAGGCCACCAAAGACAGATATTGACAGTTTAATGTGCTAATAATGGAGCAATAAATTAACCTTCTGGATTCCTCTTTGCTTTCTGGAAAGCACCAAAGGGTTAATGTCAGAGATGCCTGCAAAGGGAGCACAGGCAGCAACAAAACCTTGTTGTCAAGGCTTTATCACGGAACTCTTTCCGTGGGGAGAGGTTTCTTGTCACCTGGTCTGTCGCTGAGCACAGCCAGGCTGGGTTCACACCAGGCAGCTCAAGTGCCCACCAAAGTGGTGCCACCCTTGGGCTTGCCAGCTAGAAAAGGCATTTCACGTTGTTCCTGAGCAAAAAAAGTCCCCACCAAGCCTTGCCCACGGGGTTTGTTACACCCTGGTCCTGCCCCAACTCTCAGTGAGAAGGTTCCCAGGTCCTTGCACGTGTGATGCCCCTCAATCTGTGGTTAAATCTCCATGTCCACCGGCAGGAGAGCCCAAGGAATTCTCTGTTACATACCAAGCCACCCAGATGGCTGATTTCAGGGATGCCTGTTTTCCCCCAGGCTGTTTAAAGAAACCCGGCTGGGGATGAGGGATGAAACCTTCCCCATCTTTGGAGGACTCTCCCATCCTGGTTGTTTCTTTTTTTTCTTTTTTTTTTTTAATATTTCTTTGGCAAGCAGCAGGGGGGTTAATTCCAAGTAGAAGCAGTGCAATCCTTCTGCTGTCACCTGCCTGATGGGTCCCTAACCTTGAATGATGCTCCCTGGCATCCCAAGGGACTTCCTCTGATTGATTGATCCCTGTCCAAGTTGGCGGATGAGGGAGGATATTTACTACACAGTGGAGAGCCCTTCAGAAAGATGTTTTATTAAAGCAGCTCAGAAAACAGGAAATGCAATAAAGCACCAGAAGACAAACCAAGAGAGGTAAATGTTCCCTCCTGCCTGTGGGGCTGGACCAAGAGCCGTAATACCCCAGCCTGCACACTCACATAGGTCAATCCTTGGCCATCACCTGCAGAAAGGGATGGCTTCTGCTTTCCAGCTGATGTATTGACCCAATAAAAGGTATTATTACATTGCCTATCACTGCTGACTACGGGAGAGTGTTTTGAAGAGAGTGATGGCTCCCTTTGGAGAGGCACAGAGCAGGAATGAGCGTGTATGGATGCGAGAGTTTCCTCCTTCTGGAGAGAGCAGAGCTCTCCAAAGACAGTCAACTGGATTGCTTTTACTGCAGTATATCAGGAATATCATCTTCTTTCTTGAAGTGGATTTTGGAGAAAGGGGAAGGCAGCTTTTTGTGGTTTTAATCGAGGTGCAGTCTGTAACAGCAGAGCAAGTTTAGATCCCAAGGACGGATGTTCTCTGCTCCTGTTTGTTCCACTGAGGCAGCTCCAAGTCTGTTTTTATCAGCAAATTGACTCCTGCAGATGATGTGGGGTGAGCCCTCGGGTCAGAAACGTGCTCTTTGCCACCACAGGTGTGCATGGGTGCACCCTCACACACACAGGCACACGCCTGCTCCTGCTCACCTTTCCCTGCACAGCGCACGCTTCTTCCATAGCAATGAGGAAATACGGGATTTAAGAGCCTCTGGGATTTCTCCTGGGGTTTTGCTGTTTGTTTGATCCGGTGGCTCTGTGTGTGAAATGCGTGAGCAGCCCAGACTCCAGCACAGCTCCTCTCCCTCCCCTCGGGTACTCTGAGCATGAGGGTTTTCCCTTCCCCCTTGTCCTGCAACTCCCAGTGCAGCAGCCTGGCACCATTTGTGGGCTGGGAAATGATTTCACCTCCTAGGCAGGATATAAAGTGGTGGTTAAGACCTGTTCTGGGGTGATGGAGGAGGTGGAAATCCCGGGGGTGAGATGCATCACCCACCTTGTCCCACCTGCAGGGCTCAGAGCTCTGGGGCTCGTTGGCACCAGGTGCTTTCCCACATGGATCCTGCGTGGCTGGTCAATGGGGTCACCTCTGTCCCATCATTGTGGGGACCCAGATGTGCCTCGCGGCTCAATCCCGAAGCTCATTACCTGGAATTATGCACAACAAAGGGCCGGGCTGTAAGAACACAGACACGCATCTCCTCCTGGCAGCGTAATCCTTCCCACCTCCTCTCCTGCCACAGGGTCCAGTGCAGCAGCTTCAAGGCAGGACCTGTCGGGATTAGCTGGACCCGGCTTTGTTCCCTCAGATGGAGGTGTGCGGATTACAAGGAGGGGCGCGTGGCAGATTAGTCGGCGCTGATTATCTCATTCACAAAAAAAAAACCCCACAACGTTCCTTTTGAAACTTCAAATGGTGCTTCTGAGCTTTGTGATGCAAGGAGAGACAGAGAGAGGGATGCTAAGCAGTTCAATGCGGAGCTTTTGTGGCCAAACGCGCTGGAAATGCCACGGTAATTATAAAAACTTGCTTGGCATTCCCAGCGCTTTGAGGCCGGCAAGCAGCCCTCCCCCTCCCCACACACCTCTTTTTATCAGGTTTTATTTTTATAAAAGTTTATATTGTATATATATTACACACACGCGGGCACAGGCGCACCGAGAGGAGCTAACAGCAGTTTTAAATTCCAGAGGGATTTTCCCTTCCTATAAATCGTGGAGTAAATTTGCTGTAACAGCCCGAAAACAACCTCCCCCTCCCCACCCCATCGCGTCTGTGGCTGGAGGGGGCAGCAGACCAAGGCGTTCAGCTCACACTGATCGGCCAGGACTCCACGTCAGCCTCCCCTGCCCCGAAAACATCGGCAGCAGAGGTCAGAGCTGGTGCAGCGGCAGCCCGAGGTAATTCCAGTCGAGATGCCGCCCGCAACCCAGAGGTGAGACAAGGAAGAAAAGGAGAGGAGCTGGCAGGGAGGGAGAGTTAATGGAAGAGTTTCTACTGTCTGAGCTCTGGATGAAGGCTCCCGGTGGTCTTTAGTTACCTCTGACAAGTCCTTGTGCTGCTGGATGTAAAGGCAAGTGCCAAGTGTGTGTCACAAACACGTCGCCTGTGCTTGGAGCCGATGCCCTCCCAGCACATGGGGTCGTGCTTAGAGCTCTGTTTTCCTCCTTCCGCCCTTATTTTTCACTCTAATCGATTCTCACCTCATGCTGTCTCTCCAGCTCTGCCACTCCCTTTTCCATGAGAGCTGGGGAGAGGCAGAGCAGCACCCACTCCCTCGGTCCATGGTGGTACCAGTGCTGAGCCACAAGACGAGCCAGGGAAGAGCCGTTCCCTGTCAGCTCCTCATGCAGAATTCCTGGGGTGAAACCAACCTCTTGCTCCTCACACCTCCAGCCTGCAGGAGCTCAGCTTTGCTACACCAGTCTCCATCCACCTATCCATCCACCTGGGGGTCCTCCAGCAAATCCCTGTTAGGATGCAGCTCACAATCAACTATTGGAGGCTTTTTGGGGTCTTCTGCATTGGGGCTCTACCTCTGTGCATCAAATGTAGAAGGATGGAGAGTAGCTGGAACATCAGGATATCCATCATGCTCCTTTCTGACCATGTTAGGGTGGATTTTTTATCTTAAGGACATATGATGGGTGTTGGAATTTTCCTTGGATGCCCAGGTTCAGGCAGGTTGCCCTGTTTGCCAGGTGGGCTGAGGACTGATGAGCAGTGTTTGCATCGTAGTTTTGACCCTGACCATCAGAAGAGTCCTTTGGTTTGAGCATTCTGTGATTTTCCACAGGATCTAAAAGATCCAAGGTCTTTTTCCACACCCCAGAGCAGCTGGGCTCTTCTGTATGTCTATGGATTATCAACCAGAAATGGGAAACTGCACATCAACTTCTGGTTTAACCACAACATTCTTATAACAC
The DNA here is from genome assembly GCA_035041135.1 of Platyrinchus mystaceus. Lineage (NCBI taxonomy): Eukaryota > Metazoa > Chordata > Aves > Passeriformes > Tyrannidae > Platyrinchus > Platyrinchus mystaceus. The sequence continues at coordinate 1,415,713 of JAWWLV010000045.1, forward strand.
TTTGAGCAGTGGGCTAGAATTTATATAGAAAACCCTTAGATACTATTTTGATGGCTACATGGAGTAAAAATTGGTAGAAACAAAAGGAAACACAGAATGCTGGAGCACCTTCATGTGGAATGGGATGAGCCTGACACCAATTTCAACCTGTCTTGCCAGCACTGGGTTTACTGGAGGGCCACCTGCAATATCTCCTGGCATTGCTGTATAATGATCTTTCTGACAGTGAAAGGTCCCAACAGCAAGTGGTTATTAAAGATCCTGTGCTACTTTCAGAAGGTACCTTTAAGTTTTCATCTTGGCTCACTTTCCAGGTTTTTTTTTGGTTGGTTGGTTGGGGTTTTAGAGGAAACCCCCCCATCTCCACTAAAGTATCCCTTGGCTCTGACATTTGCTCTTAAACTTCTGCCATGTTGCACCCTGGAGGGAGGCACTTCAATAATGACATGTCAGTGCCCATAGCTACTCTAAAATGTTTTAAAAACCATCCCTAAGTTCTTGATTTGCCTTAAGAGACCCTGTGCCTGCCCCCAGCAGAGGAGAGATTCTTGTCCTTCCCTTCTAGTTCTCCAACAATTAAAATTGTCCTGTACTTTTTGTCTGTAATGCCCAACATGATTAAAAAGCAATTTTGGGTGGTTTGTTGTTTTTTTCTTTTGTAATGTCTTGATGATTTATAGACAATGAGATTTTATCAGTAGAGCACCACATTAAGAAAAGGCTTGTTAATTATCTCCTGGTTAATATGATAATTTAGCAAAAAAAACCCCAACACCTATTAAGAGCTTCTCATTAGGTGAAATGCTCCTCATTTTTTAACACACAAAGTGTCCAAGTTAATGAGGTTCACCTTCGATTTGTAGCTGGCTCAGAGATTAAAAGCTCCCTCCCCTTTATAACTCCTCACACGGCTCCATTTGTAAAAGGCAGGCTGGAATACCTGACTGCTGCTCTGCCTCTTCAAAGGGGGGGGATGACAAACCCCCACCTCCCTCCACGAAAGCCTTTCCAGCCCTCCTGCTGCACCGGGTTTTGTGGAGCTGGTGCTGCCGAGGTGGAAGTTTTGACAGGACCAAAAGCAAGCCGGATGCCCACGGTGCCAGGGACAATTTGGGGTCTGTTCCGTGCCACCAAGGCCCACCTCTGATCTCGGTGACATCAGTGCAAAGCCGAGTCCACCGAAACCGGCGGAGTTTGTCGCTTTCGGGAAATTCAGACTTTGGCTGCAGACTTTGGGTTGGAATTCACGCCTTTCATCCTCTATTTGAGGAAGAACTATTTTTGGGGAGTGGATCTGGTGTGTGCAATAGCTTGGGGCAGTTTTACTTCAGAGGCTGCGGAGGGGAAGGGGGTTATTAAGGAGGAGGGTCCTGCCTTCTGGAAAACTGGCTCCTTGAAATGCCTCCCGTGAGCATCATTTACAAATCTCAAGCCCTACATCTTCAGGTGTGGCTTCATCCTTTTCTCCCCTTTCTGGGTGTCTTGACCATGTGGTTTTGCTAATGATTTTTTTTCCTACAGGACCACAGAATTTTCACAGAAAGCTTGACCCTTACTACTCCTCAGGAGGGATTTTGTAATTTCAAGGTACATCTCACCTCTTGATCCAGCTGGAGAATGCTCTAAAATCCCAGTAGATGCTCTTAAATTCCACCTCTGGTTCTTCCTTTCTCATTTTGGATCAGAGAACAAATTCCACCTATGTATTAAAAGCAAGTGTTTGCATGGGAACAAACCTTAGAAAAGTTTAGGGGAAATATTTGTGATGAGACTCCTCTTCCCCAAGTTAAGATTTCCCGTTGCTGTGGTTTTTAACCCTCACCATTTCCTCCAGAATTTGCCACCCACAATGAATATTCAGTCTGGCTTTGTATAAACCAAGAGATGAAAAGGAATTCCTTCATCCTCCCCTTTTACACCCTTCCTTTTCATCTCTCAGCTATTCAACCCCTGCCTCTATCCAGGCAGATCAGCCAGTTTAATTTCATAGTGGCCCGTGGATTAACAATGGTATCAAGCCTGGGAAATGACTGTGATAATCAGATTTTGAAGGCCCCTGTTTATCTCACTTGGCTTGTAGCAGCTCAGATAAGCTCCACTCTGAAGAGAAGGGCTCTTTCTGGTGTGGCTTTTTTCTTCCATCAGTCTTGCAAACTCATCCTGAAATCCGAGACACGAGTTGGGTCCTCTCTGTCTTACAACACGTCACCAGTAATAAAGGCTCGGCAGCCCAAATGAAGAACTTCTTGACAGCTCTGTAAAATATACTGTCTTCAAATTATGCCTTTGGGGACCTGTCTCCCACCTCGCTGCTGTCAAGAGTCTGGTGAGCGTGGAGCTGCCTGGAAATGAGTCAACAATCTGAGCGGGCAACTGGAAGGAGTAAAACCCAGCGCACGCTGGATTTGATTAACGCCGAGGAGTAGGAAAAAAGAGCTCCCTTTTGTCACTGCAGTTAACAAATCTGCCTCTGAACACAGACAGCAGCTGCAGGAAGAGGGCACTTTATGCACTGCCCTTTTTTTGGGACAGATCACTCGAAACACTTTAGTCACGGTGCTTTAATCATCTTCTGCAGAGCCCGAGCAATCAGAGTCTTCTCACGCAACCCTTGTAAGCGAAGCCCCTCCAGGCTGCACGGCCCTGTAAATAAATAATTACATCAAAAATTCTGCATTAAAAGGACATTAAGCCTGCAAAGATGATTTGGGAAAGGGCAGGGTGCCGGTGGCCACTGCTCACGTGGGTCCAGGGTAAAAGCTCCAATCGCCCAAGGATAGGGGATGGGAGGGAACCAGCCAGGCTGCCTCTCCATGAGGTGCTCCCATGGCCTGGAACATCACCCTTCTCATGCATCTGGCTGGTTGCACACTCAGGGCTTGTTTCTTTGGCATCACATTATGCTGAACACACTAATGAGTGCAATTAAACTGTTGTGTTTCAGGCAGGGGGCTGTGAAGCTCTTCAGAGAGAGCAGGGAACACAGTTTGTGGTTATCCCACTTGGAAAGTAAAGCAGGTTTGGGAACAGCTCATAAAGCTCCGACATTTTTGCAACAGGGTAATGGATGGACGATCCATGCCTTACAGACAGGATGTGGACAAGGCAATTTATTGCGCTGGTGCAACATTTACAGCCAGGATTCTCCTGAGAAGAGGCAGCAGAGCCCTTGGAGACAAATGTCTGCACATGGCCGGTGAGCCTTTCCAAAGACAGTCCCTGGATGTGCTGATTTTGGCTGGGGGAAAGTTAATTTTCTTCCCAGTAGCTGGTATGGGACTGTGTTTTGGCTTTGTGTTGGTAACACAGGGATGTTTTTGTTAGCGCTGAGCAGTGTTTGCACAGAGTCAAGGCCTCTTCAGCTCCTCTCCCCCCCCATCCCTGGGGAGTACACAAGGAGTTTGGAGGGGACACAGCCAGGACAGCTCATCCCAACTGACCAAAGGGATGTTCCAGACCTTATGGAGTCACGCTCAGCGTTTAAAGCTGGGAGGAAATGAAGTGGGAATGTTTGGAGTTCCCAAGTCATCATTACACGTGGTGGAGCCCCATCCTGGGGGTGGCTGAACTCTTGTCTGTGGTGGGAAGTGGGGAATCAATTCCTGGCTTTTGCTCTCCCTATTAAAATGGTTTTATTTCACCCCATGAGCTTTACCACTTTTACCCCTCCCATTGTCTCCCCATCCCACTGGGATGTGTGGGGCTGAGTTGCTGGCTGGGATTAAACCCCAACACTGGATTATTCCTCTTCTGAACCCACACAAGGAGATGACCTCGAGCAATTTCATCTAAATTCAAAGCTGATCTAACTTTGAGTTCACCTTCCTTTGAGTGGGAGCTGGACCAGAGACCTCCAAAGATCCTTTCCAGCCCAAGTTATTTTGTGATTCTCCCAGTTATTCTGTGTTTCCTGTTGACTGTGTTGAATTTTCCCCTCAAAACTTTAGGGTTTACCCGATCTGTGGTTTCCATGAGTTATTGGGGGAAGCAAAACTCTCATGAAGACCCCTTTTTCTTGCACAGGGTCTGTCTCCTGTGCTGCAGAGGAATTGTGAAGGCTGTGGGACCAGGTGGAAGTGATGAAGTGGGTGAGATCCAGGAGGGGAGAAAAACCAGTGCCAAACTTAGACATATCCCAAACGTCCCAAAGTGTTTTCCTGATGGAAAAACTGGATTGAGCAGGATGGTTTATGATGATCAGAACAGGGTTTTAGGTGAGAGATAAGTCCAGAAACTCATTTGAAGGTGGGAAACCCATAAATTCAAAGGCGTGTGATTGTCTCCTTAGTCTGTCTCTTACCTTGTGAATATTCTGGTTATTTATCTTTTGCTAAAACCTGGAATAATTTCAGGAGAGCTTGATTCTACTTGATTCAGAGCAGGGACTAAAGCTTGGCCTAAGTTCATTCCAGAAACACAACCTAACCACAACTCTGCTTCTTTTTGCCCCCTCGTCCTTTGCAGAAGGTCCCAGATTCACCAGTCTATTTTAAAAATTCGATCTTGATTATTCATTTTAAAAATTAAATCTTGATTGGTCATTTCTCCCCATTCAGAGGAGAATTTTTATTTTGTGACCAGCCCTATTCCAGCCCTGGCTCTACCACAAAAGTCCCTTCATCGCACACACACACAGAGAAAGTAATTTAGAATAAAAATCTGCTTTGTTGACCATTCATTGAAACCGAGTGGTGTACTTTGTAAAAATGTTGAATAGTTTAAATTGCAGCTAAAACTAATTGTATCTTAAAGAGCTAGCAAAGAAAAGCTCTAAAAAAAAAAAAAAAAAAAAGAAGGCTGCCCTTTTGGAAAGAAATGAATCATTGCAGCTCAAATCCAGCAGCCCTAATGGACATGTTGGTTTTATCTCTCAAGTTCTGCAGACAAACCCCATGACAACATGTAATTAAGGTTATATACAACGAATATATAGGAAAGGGGTTGAATTCAAGTGTGTACAATGATGATTTTGGGATTTTGTAGCTTTGAGTTTAAAACCCCGATGTTCTTTTGTCTCGAGGTTATTTATAACAGCCTTTCTTTTTATTTTCTCTCTCTCTCTCTTTTTTTTAAAATTTAAATTGTCGCCTTTTTTAATTTCTCCATTTTATTTTCTCTTTTTTGTTTAATCTTTTTTTAAAATTTCTCTTTTCTTTATTTTCTCTTTTCTTTATTATTTTCTCTTTATTTAATTTTCTCTTTATTTAATTTTCTCTCTATTTAATTTTCTCTCTCCCTTTTTTAATTTTTTTTTTAATTATTATTTTCTGTTCTTTTTTTAAGGAAAGAGGCTGCACTTCCATGAGCTCCTCCTTCTTGCCTGCTCTGTTAGTTGTCACTGGGATTCATTGCTGACGTCCAGTGATAGAACATGTGGGAATGGTACAAAACTCTGCCAGGGAAGGTTTGCACTGGACATTAGGAAGTATTTCTTCACCAAGAGGGTGGTCAAACACTGGAACAGACTTCCTAGAGAGGTGGTGGATGCCCCAGGCCTGTCAGTGTTTTGGAGGTGTTTGGACAATGCCCTTAATAATATACTTTAACTTTTGGTCAGCCCTGAAGTGGGCAGGCAGTTGGACTGGATGGTCATTGCAGGTCACTTCTAACAGAAATATTCTATTCTATTCTATTCTATTCTATTCTATTCTATTCTATTCTATTCTATTCTATTCTATTCTATTCTA
>JAWWLV010000045.1:1421481-1436567 GCA_035041135.1 Platyrinchus mystaceus
ATTCTATTCTATTCTATTCTATTCTATTCTATTCTATTCTATTCTATTCTATTCTATTCTATTCTATTCTATTCTCTCTATATAATATCTAATATATATTATATAATATATATGTGATATTCTCTATATGATGATTGTGGATACCTTCTAACTGAAATATTCTATTCTATATAGTGTCTCTATATAATATATAATATATATTACATAATATATATGTTATATTCTATTCTATATAGTCTCTATACAATATCTAATATATATTATATAATATATAATTATATGTTTTATATATGTTATATTCTCTACATGATGATTGTAGATACCTTCTAACTGAAATATTCTGTTCTATTCTATTCTATAGTCTCTCTCCATATATCTAATATGTATTATATGATAAATATGTTATATTTTCTGTATGATGATTGTAGATACCTTCTAATTGAAATATTCTACTCTATATAGTGTCTTGATATAATATCTAATATAAAATATAATATATAATATATAACATAATATATAACATAATATATAATATATAATATTTTACAATATATATATGTTATATTTTCTGTATGATGATTGTAGATACTTTCTAACTGAAATATTCTATTCTATTTTATTCTATTCTATGTCGTCTCTATAATATATAATATGTAATATGTAATATATAATATATAATATGTAATATGCAATATATAATATATAATATGTAATATATAATATATAATGTATAATATTTAATATAAAATATATAATTTATATGTTATATTTTCTGTATGATGATTGTAGATATCTTCTAACTGAACTATTTTATTCTATATAGTCTCTCAATTTAGTGTCTAATATCTACTAGCTAATATCTAATGTATAATGTATAATATATAATATATATGTTATATTCTCTACATGATGATTGTAGATACTTTCTAACTGAAATAGTCTATTTTATTCTATTCTATATAGTCTCTATATAATAATATATATTAGATAATATCTAATATATATTATCTAATATATAATTCTATTCTAATCTATTCTATTCTATTCCTATCCCATCCCATCCTATTCTATTCCATTTCCTTCAGTCATTGCCTGGAAACCAAAAGGTGGCCCTGAAGAATTTATGGAGAAAGGTTTCCCTGCTCCAAGTTCTTGCCCTGAAAAAGAGGGGACAGTTGCAAGGAAAGTCCCAGGGTGGTCTCGCTGTGCTGTGCTGACAAATATTCCCGTGTCCCTGGTTTATCCAGCTGCTTTCCTGGGGGGGTGAGGGGAAGGGGCACGGCCAGTGCACACGGATGACTCAGGGCACTGAGTCACCAAGTGCCAACAAGCCTTTCTTGACTAATTGGAAAGCTCGAGTTTTTGGAGGTTTTTTAGCTTAGCAAATCCACGACCCCCAGGGAATGGAAAAAGCCATTCCCCAGACATCAGAATGACTCCATCTCTGCTTTCTCATGTCAAATCCCTGTTCCAAAGCACGGTACAGTCAGAGCTGCCCCCCCTAGAAAGCTGTAACAACCCTTTTTAATGGTTTGCTCAGTGCATTTTGACTTGGAATGAGTTGCACTTATTCCCCACTGAAACCCAAGCTTCCCACCCTCCCTGCTTCCACCTCCTCTGGCAAATAACAGCACAAATAACCAACTAACCAGCCTGCAGCAGACACCCGGCTTGGGGAGCATCAGCTGGGCCAATTAAACTTTGGCAAAGTAATAAAGATCAGAAAACAGGGTGTGAGCAGCCCCAGTTTCCTGACAGCTTTAAGGAGCAGCTGAGGATGATGCTTGGCAGCAGGAGAAAGGGAAGCAAATGAATCTCCTTCTAACGACCCTAATGGTCATTATCTGAGCCTGCTGTTGCCCTCACCTGCTTCTCCTGTTGACCTCCAGGGGAGGCCTGACCCCCCCCAGACATTATATTCCATCACTGTACAGTGTTGATTCCGTGGGTTAAGTCTGGATCTCACTTCTTTGTGTTACTAATTCAGCATAATTTAAAATGCACTTAGCTCAGAGACTGCTCCTACCCCTGTGAATCATTTCACACTTAGCCACGTTAAATTGCATATTCTGCTCCTGTGCCTATACACCTTCTCTATTAAAATCAGCCTGCAAAATGGTTATGTCCTCCTGAGTCCCAACCACTGCCCTTATTTCATTACCCCCAGAAAATTCAATCATCTCCTATGACGGAATCAGTAATGAAAGGCCAGTACCAATAATAAAAGTACCAATATGGTACCAGCACAGATGAAGATCCTTGGGAGATATGATTCTTTTCCAGCTCTGCAGAACACACATGATTCCAAACAACCTTTGTACAGGACCAGATGCAAAAGAAATCATAGAATCACAGAATAGTTTGTGTTGGAAGGGACCTTCAAGATCATCTTGCTCAACCCTCTGCCACAGGCAGGGACACTTTGCACTAGACCAGGTTGCTCAAAGCATTCCTTTCTTTCTCTACAGATGGAAAATGTTGCTCAAAAGCCTCTTCCCTTGCTGGTCAAAGGAATGGTCTTCTCATCTCGGCATGTTGCACCCATGGAGGGTTGTTTCAAACCTGAGCTTTTATCTGCCAATCACATATAATTTTGGCCACAACCATTCATGGTGTTGGACTGGTACCAGGCGCTCTGACTTCTGTTTATACGCTCCAGATGAGGGCAGAAGTTTTTTTTTAACCCCTCTAAACCCAGACTGAGCGATCACCTGTATCCCAAAGAGGAACACTGGTGATCCCACTTCATTTGATGAGAAGTAGTTGCCAGGCCATTCCCTTGCTTCAAATTGACCCAAATTTGCCAAGGCTTGGCTTAAATGTGTGACATGTTGGTGCCATCCTGTCATGTTCCTCCAAGGTGTCTGCCTTGCAGGTCAGCAATGGGACAGTGGTGGCACATGTTCTGGGTGGAAAGCACTGCTCTCTGCAGTGATCTCCAAATAAAAGTAGCTTTCACTGGTGCAGCTACCTCCAAAGGAGTATAGTATTGGCAACCTGGCACAGGATTACTTTTGACAAACCAGAAATGTTCAGGGAAGAGCAGCAAGAGGATCAAGGAGCAGGTGTGTAGTTCCACTGGGCAACGACGTGTAAAAGCACATCCTAAAACACTAAAGATCTCTGGAGGGTGTAAAAACCAGAGAAGGAGAGAAAACTATGTTGGGCAGTAAACAGGATCATGACTGGGGAGAGCAGTATTTCAAGCTAAATGTCAGAGATATCAGTTTCTGATGGTCAGGGTGAAGGGCAACCTCCAAGAAAAGTGATGAACACTCCAGCACTTGGAATATTTAAAGGTATAACTAATGGGACAGTCTCACTGTGCTGTAGCAATCCTGCCTCTGGCTGGAGACCCCAGTGCCATTCTCAGCCCTGAACTAATTTCCAAGATGATTTTGGCAAGTCAGCTCACCTCCCTAAGCCCCTTGTTTCCTTTACACATTGTCCTGACTATTTGAATTTTAAGATCTACGGGGCAGAGATGATCTACTTACCCGTGTTGTGCCTGGCATAAGGTGGCCTTGATTTTTGGCACTACTGAGACAAAAACTGTATTTTTAAAGCTGCTCTGAGCAGCAGACCTGCCACAGGGAGCCAGACTGCCTGAGAGGAGAGTTGGTTTTGTGAATACAACCTAAAGTTTGCCCTTGGGATCCCTCTGTCTGTTGTTGCTAATGATCAGTGATTTTCCCGTTCATCCGGTATCGAAAGCAACAGGGAAAAGCAGGGAGCAGCCCAGCTGCATTATGGATGAGATGGACACGCAGCTGGGATTGAGATGGGTTGCCCTGTGTCACTGAGATGTCACTGATGTCACCCTCCCTGCTCGCCCACCCGGGGAAGTCGGATCGGTCACTGCTCCCACCGCAGCCGTCCCTTCCTACTAATTGGCTCAGGTGGATGTGGAGCTGTTTGCTGGCTGGAATACGGAATGTGCAGACCCCGGGTCCTGCTCTGATGCCAGACCCTCCAGGAAGGGGTGGAAGAAAGGCTGCCCATCATCAGAAGGAAGCAAAGGCAGCCTCCAGGCTTGGTCTGACTGCAGGGAAAGGCGTGTTGTGGGGGTTTGAAGCTCCGTTATTGATCAGCACCTAAAAGGATCTGAGAAACAAAGGCTTCCTCCCCTTTAAAGTTCACTTGCAGAAAATAGTATTACTTGTTCCTTGGGAGTCTGCTTCCTAGGGAAAGGTTGATGTGCTGCTTGTTCCCACTTTGCACAGGCCATTCGAGGGTGGGAACAACACTTTGTAGCGTGGAGGAGGAAGCACTTGAAAAGGAGAGAGATTTCTCTCTTCAGGCCCTTTCTCCACCTGAATTGAGAGGGAGGGCCAGGGGTGGTCTGAGAATGAGAGATTATTTCTCTCTAATCAACTCCACTGAGCATCTGCCACAGAAATCCTCCCCGGTGGTGAAGGCTCCCTTCACAGAGACTCCCCACAGTAAGTCACTTGGCCAACTTGCATTTAGTTTCTTTGATGGTAAAACTCCCCATCCTTCTGCCAGGCTGCCATCCAGTCCTGCATTCCACGGAAAAGTAAGGTTGCAAATGAAAATACTGCAATGGAAAGGGGACACTTGGATTTTCTCTGTGTTACGGTATGAGTTATTCTGGGAACAGGTTGCTCAGAGAAGCTGTGGATGCCCCATCCCTGGAAGTGTCCAAGGACAGGTTGGACGGGGCTTGGAGCAAACTGGGATAGTGGAAGGTGTCTTTGTCCATGGCAAAGGGTTGGAACAAAATGTTCTTTAAGGTCCAGCCCAAGCCATTCCACGATCCTGTTGGAAGCCAAACCAGCTGTCCTCTAAACAGGAGACAGTCTTAGAGGTCCCCAAATAGTGAGTGTTGCTGCTCTAAGGGTGAGCAGGGAAGTGGTTAGAGTTGGATGGAAAGTAAAAAAAATGGTGGAGAGGCCATACAACAAAATCAAGGAGCAGGGAAGGGGCAGAAGTTGGCATCAGGCACCACATCAAGGTGGCCTTGGGAAAGCAGCAGGCTCAGCTGAATCCCTGGCCAGAAACAGACACCAAGGGGCAAAAGAAAGCTGGATCAGTAAGCAAAGGATATGGATTGGGACGGGTTCAGAGTGAGGATTCAAGGTACAGGACGAGGCTTCAAAGTTGTAAATCCCAGAGATGTTTCTCACAAGCACCTACCTGGTGGCTGGCTGCTGGATATAAATCCTGTGGGATCTGTTCTGGGTTTAGGGGGCAGGCAGCAGCTCTCTACCTGCAGAAGGACCTGTCCCCATGCTGCAGTTTCTCTTTATGTTGCTTAAGACCCCACCAAGTCACCAGTGTGATATGATATCCTGCCCTGGAAAGCTTCCACCACAGCTGTTCCTCTGCCATGCACCATGGCTGCTCACAGCTTGGCAGAGATGAAGTTCCCAACCTTTCTCCCCCAAAATCTCTGCGGTCTGAGCTCTGGGAAGGCTTGTTTGCTGACTGCTGTTTGGGCTGTGATAAAGTCATATCGTTGCACAGTTTGGATTCCACCTCCTGGTGGGCTTTTACAGTGTATTTTTCAGAGCTGGTTTGTTACAGTGCTGTGGCCATTTCATTTTTAGAAGTTGCTGATAATTTTTCATAATTCATTTTGCCTCAGCTGGGCCTCTCTCCAAGATTTCTGTGTGGTTTAAGAGCAGAATTTTCTCCGTAACAACCCCTTGTCCCCTCCTGCCACCCATCCCTGGGTTTCCCTTCCATAGATTTAATAAAAATGCTCTTCAGGCTTTTCATCAAGTGAGAAAAATGAGCCTGCCTGCCTCGCTGCAGCCCTGCAAACTTTCCAGCTGATTTTCGTGACACCGCGGCCAATTCTGCTCCAACGCCCCGCGATGTTGGAAGAGCAGCTTTGAATTCGCCGCACGCTGAGAGCAAACGGGGCATGGAGAGAAGGTTCCCATGTAGCTCCTGGTAATTGCACCGAGGATGCACAAATAAAATGGAAGCATGGCACTGCCACAGGGCGGGAGCAGATGGAGTCCCCCCCTGGCCTCGGCTGGGCTGAGCTGAAGCTGCTCCAACGCGCACTGCGTGCCCTGTGCCCAGGACTTCTGATGGATTTTTCATTTAGCCCAAATAACAGGCCCATAATTCTGTGTCTGAGCTCTGGCTTGAGGGAACAGCCCAGAGTGAGCTGTGGATTTGCTGGTTTTTCCCTCCCCCTCGAATGGATCCTGTTGCAGACTTTACCCTTGCGGCGCATGGGCTTCCTGAGGGCTGTATTTTCTGATCTGGCAGGTTTTAGGAGGGGATTTGATGGTGTGGCTCCACCAGGTGAAGCTCAGTTGATGGTTCTGCCCCAGGCACAACACTGGAGAAGGCAGTTCCCTCCTGGATCTTGTCCATTGCCTTGGGAAGATGCCCCTTGGGTAGACAGTTGTGCTCAGTTGCCATGGCCTTTTGGGTGAGGGGGCTGCCTGCAGAGGGGTTGGTTGCTGTGCCCACCTTACCCCCACCTGGACCCTACAAGGTTTCAGTTGTCTGTCAGTGCCCTGTCACTCATCTAAACTGCTTGTGCTCCATCTCAAGCTGCAGTGTCCAGTGTATTTCCTCTGCCAGAGCATGGAAGGATGATGACGACGGTGTCTTTTGGCCCTGTGTGCCACCAAGATAAATAAGTCAGCAATCTCAACAAACCTGCTGCTCCCTGCATTGGGATCAGCACAAAAGGAAAGACTGTGGACAGATCTGAGGAACTTTGAGCCCCTGAGACACAACCAGAGCTGCAGCAGCCTTGCACGCTCGTGGGTTGCCAGGGGAGGCACACGGAACACCCAAGGATCAGCAGGTTACACCAAGACAGGACTGGGAGTGCTGGTGGAGCAAGGACTGCAAGACTTGGTGGAGTTGGTGGAGATCCAAACCCATTTCCTCTTTGCAGGCCCCCCATCCCCTGCAGGCCTGGCTGTGACAGGGACACGCAGTCGTGGCCGCTGAACCCTCCCCGCTAACGACAGCAGCTCACCCGGAGCTGAACCGAGTCAACAGTCTGTTCCCAGGGAGCCAAGATGTGCCTGCTTATTTACCAGACTTCCAGCCTCTGGCAAGCTGCCTGCTCAACGTGGAGATGGGAGCTGAATTAACCCCATCACTGCCACCACCAGGGTGCACAAGCAGTGGTGGGAAATAGCCTTGGTCCTCCTGTCACGCTCTGGCTCTTCCTAAATGCCTGAGTTTTGCTCTGGAGGGTTGAGAAGGACTTTGTGGCTCTGCAGTTTGGTGTTGGTCGAGAATCTCCTTCAATGAAGGTATCTGATTCTTCTTCCTTGAATTTATGGTATCTTCTGCCTGTCCTGTGTTGCAGATTTTCTCCTTATACCTCCTTCTCCTCCACCCTCTCCATGTTAAATGTGTCCTATCTATAATTGATGGATTTATCCTAAGGTCTTTCTCTAAAGATAATGGAAAAGGAGTCATGTTTTTGTTGATATTAAACAAGGACTTTTTACAGCAGGGTGCCTTGTTTTCTACCCTTAAATAGCACCCAGCTCCTAAATAAATCAGTGTGGACACATTGGCAGGGCAACACTGGCCCCAAGGCCATGGAAATCCTCATAGGACCATGGGATGGACCTATCTCATTAAACCAGACTGAAGTCTTTGGTTGTGAGACCAGGTGGCCCAGCACAGGTCTGTATTATGTATATATACTTTTAAATACATTTTCATATTTTTATTTTTAATACACTTTAATTTTATGTATTATTTTATATATCCATTTGATCTCTTCTGCTCTGCAAGGCTGTGAACCAGCATAAGAATGTCTGTCTTGTGTTTTCTGGCCATATGAAGGGTTTTTTTGTAGAAGCTTGTTAGATTTTATCTTTCCATTTTAAGGCCACGCAGACAACGTCTTTTGCGTATCCTTTAGCTCTTCCCTGGTCAAAAGTGAACATAAAAATCCTAATGTAAAAGTTAAGCCAAAAGTGGATCTTCTTTGATGGCTCATCCCTGACAAATCAAAAGGAGTGTACCTGGCACTCCCATTCTGTGCGAATCTTTCCTCATTTTTCTGTCTGTTTCTAAGAAATAAGTGTTTTATTATGTAAAACCCACTAGAGACTGAAGGCAGCCCTTCCCATGGTCTGGCTGATCACTTTCCAGGGGGGAGCACTAATTTCCATGTGCACATCCACCCGATGAAGCCGGTTGCAGCATTCCTTCCTTATAGGATCAAACCCGCTCTTCTCTGCCATGAGCTTCTTATTCCTCTGAGCACGATGAATTTGCCTTTCATCTCATCTGTGCTTTCAAGAACTGAGACTAATGCTGATCTCAGGCTTATGAATCTCTGTGCACACAGCAAAGCACCAGCCAAGAGAGCCTGGATTTGCTGTGTGACACACAGGTGATACCTATGGATTCACCTAAGATGATGTCTGGAATGTAGTGATCCAGAGGCAGGATAGGAAAAGAAGAAGTGTCCCAATTAACCCACAATGTTAATTTGGCTAGTAGAATACATAGTAGTTGCTCGGATAAGGGTCTGCCACACTGGTATTTGTGCTTTTCCCATCCCCTTTAGTGATCACAGAATCATAGAAATGTTTAGGTTGGAAAAGCCCTCTAAGATCATCAAGTCCAACCATTCCCTCAGCGCTGCTGAGGCCACCATTAAACCACGTCCTCAAGTGCCACATCCACATGGCTTTTAAATCCTTCCAGAGATGGGGACTCCAACACTGCCCTGGGCAGCTGTGTCAGGGCTGGACAATCCCTTCTGTGAAGCAACTTTCCCAATATCTAATCTAAATCTCCCGTTGTGCAACCTGAGGCTGCTGCGTCTCATCCTGTCCCTTGTTCCCTGGGAGCAGAGCCTAACCCATCCCTGGCTCCACCCTCCTCAGGGAGTTGCAGAGAGCAAGAAGGTCCTCCCTGAGCTTCCTTTTCTCCAGGCTGAGCCCCCCCAGCTCCCTCAGTCGCTCCTTCTTCTCCAGACCCTTCCCCAGCTCCGTTCCCTTCCCTGCACAAGCTCCAGCCCCTCCATGTCTTTCTGGTTGTGAGGGGCCCAAAACTGAACACAGTGCTGTGCAGAGGACAGATGACCACGTAGCAAATGGATGAGGCAACCCCTGACACCGCCTGGATACTGGTCCTTGACTGACAAGAGTTGTGTCAGCAGGACTCAGCACCTCTGGCTTCAGCCTGTTCTACGTGGATATGGACCAGCTCCCAGCAGCTGGTGGCTACTGGGGCTGATCTGGTGTGACCCGTGTTCCTCACAGGGCTCTTGGGATGGTGGAGCCAGGAGGGGTTTGTGTCTGTCCCACAGGTAATGGGGGGACTGGATCTCATGTCTGTCTGCCTCCATGTGTGTCCTTGGGGGCTGAGAACCTGTGGAAGGACAAAGCAAAGCGAAGAGAGGGGGGTGCTTCTTATAATGGAAGCTCTTCTCCCCTCCCCCTGGAAGAGCAACTATTTCCAGTAAGTGAGCAGGAAGAGTAGCCCCTGCCACCAGAGAGTATTTACAGGAGTAATTGAATCACTGGATTAGCTAATGCAGCATCCATTAGGAGTCCATGCCATTCCCAGAGGACTCGGCAGACATAAAGGAGCTCAAGGAAGCCGTGAGTATTTCATGTATGTACATAAACCTCCTGCTTCCAGACTATAACTTTCTTCCCAGTTGACAACACGGAGGTGCTGTTGGCCCTCCTCCATCCATCCATCCCCCTTAGCACGAGGCCTGAGGTTGTCCAGATGGCCCTGGGAGGTAGAGAGAAGCCAAAGCAGTTGCTCACTCCTGCCGCAGCCGATGTGGGGGCAGGGGAAAATGGCAGCAGAGCTCCCAGCTTGGCTCTTTCCCGGGCTGAGAAGAGCAGTTGGAGTGTGCAGAAGCACTTGGGCATATCTGGGCTGGGGAGGCTTGTGAGGGGAGAAGCAGCCGGCACCAGACTTGGCCCGGGGCACGGCGCGCCTGGCAGATGGCAGGAAGGAGTGGGTGTGCAATGTGATGAGAGATTTAAACACAGAGGGCCAACTCCTCCCTCAGCCAGGGGAAATGTGCTCTACCCAGAATCCACTGACAGCTATTTCCACTCGGTGGCCGAAGCTGGTGCGAGCCACAGTGTTACTTCAGCTGGTTTCTGGCACCAAATCTGTGCTGGGGGGGGTTTTCTCTGTTTTGAGCTGGTTCTCCTTAAGGAGCAGCAACAGCCTCCAGATGCTCCAAACTTAGTCTGTGCTTTGAATTCTGGCGGAGGGAAAAGGAGGAGCCGGCTTGGGTGACGGAGCAGAGATTTGAGTGCTGTAGGTGGGTCTGAGGCTTCACCTTCCTCCAGCTGGGCCCACTGGGTTCAGAGTGCATCAGATTGCTTTAAACAGTATAGATTTCATGCCAAGCCCATGCTCTCCAAAAAGAGAAGCACAAGTCCCACTACGTGAGAGGCTTAAATCTCAGCAAGACAACACACCGGGGCTGCTAATCCTAATTCACTCCCACAAGCTGCTTTCTTCCACTTTTAAGTGTCCTTACTCAACAAGCAAAATAGCTGGAGGTTTGCATGACCAAGTCTTTTCTGAAATGAGAACTGGAGAGAGCTGTTTCTCCAGGTCTCCCTCCCACGGCGACCAGTTCACACGTTCAAGGGTGGGTTGCCTTGTGTCGCTGTGGGAAGGGGAGGCCCTGTGGCAACCTAAATATAGATGCACAGAAGGGAACAAATGCTACCCCCTGTAAATTTTGCCATCAGCAGCTGCAGTGGGACACCCTATTGCTTAGCAGGAGATTAGTTTTGCGGTCTCTGTGTGTCTAAAGGGAGAACCATCCATTGTTTGCCATTTGAGATTTATTGCGTCTCAGTTTTGACTGAATAATTTATCCTGAGTGAGCCCCTGGAACCCTGTGCTGGTTAAAGGGAGAAAAACACTCCCCACAAGAAAAGTTTCACCCTAATAGGAAAAAACTGGCAGGAGACAGAGCGAGGGGAGGGGGTGGGTGGTGGGTGGTGGGTGGATTCTCCGTTGGAGACCTCAATGCTTGTATATCCTTTGTCATTACTTTATAATGATGAACTCCGTCGTTAGGGGCCCATTCATTCCCACTTAGCCTGTGTGATCTGATGTTGATTTGATAGGATCCATTTAGCATTTCACTCTGGGCTCCATTCCACAGCCATTTGGGTTTGGAAGTGAAAGGCAGTTTGATGACGCCTTGATGGTGTTTTAAACTGCCGGCAAAAACGCTGGCGAGGCACTTCAATAGTCGTCTGACGAGCGGCCACGTCGTCCTGGGCTCGCACTTTGAGGCAGCTGCTTTCCCTTGTCCTGAAACTCAGGCTCAGAGTGGGTGAGGGGCAGCTTTTCCCCTGTTTTGGGTCATTTAGTTGGTGAAGGGCTTGGGAAGGAAGTGGAAGGAAGAGGGTGATGCTGGCCCGGCCCCTGGGGATCACCCAAATGAGGCAAAGCTGCAGGAGACTGTTCTCCACCACCGAGATGTGGGTGCAGGCATGGATTCTAGTTTCATCCCAGTCTAAGGCAAGAGAAGTCATCTGAATTTTCCTGGTTTTGGGGAAAGAAAATTACACATTCAAGACCTTCCTCCTTTGTATCCCATTTATTGGTGGCTCCCGAGATCGAGCTTTGTCCTCAGGCAAATCACTGGAGTTGGGGGTATGGATTTTGAACAGAGCAAGACTTGCCCAAATGTCATTATCAAGCTAGTTTGGGGGTTTTTTCCCCCCTTTTTCCTCCCTTTGATATCTGAACTTAATGCTGTTCTTGAACTTCCTGGTTCTGGAATCAAATGCAGCAAAGCACTGTTGTTTTCATTTTCCATCCAAGGGGAACTGAGGATAGGAAAGATTCTCATCAAAGTCATCAGACTCCAGCATTTAAGAGAAGCTTTTCTCTAGATAACCCCTTGAACCTCCTCTGGGTTACCTTAGTCCAAAAGCAGTGTCTATAGATGATTGAGCTTTCCAAATAATGGGTTCAGCCCAAGGCACTCCCTCAATTTGAATAATTTTCCATTCTCCCAAGAAGGACACTTGATTTTTAAACCACTGCCATGAGTTTCCTCCAGATTTTCTGGGCTGTTTTGAATCAGGGTAAGAACAAGATATTTAAACATGAGCTTACCTTGATACTAACTGCCCACCAAATGTGCCATCCCATGGAAGAGGTGCAGCCATGATGGAAAGAAGAATGGTCAGAGCAAAAAGAGGAGGAATTGCATCACTGAAATCATCCAGAATCTTTGCTGTCAGTCCAGAACAGGATCCCAAGTTCCCTTTATAAGAACTAAAACATTTTTTTTTTCATGGAATACCATTTCGGTTATAGTTGGATGAAGAAATTTCTTATCTTTTCACTCCTGGAAGTTTTCAGTTCAGTGAAAATATTAACTTGGGGAGGGAAAGGCTGGAAAGTAAGAAACACTGTTCCAATGTACCACTCTCTGCTGCCTAAAGTGAATTGCTCCACTTTTTCCAGACTTTCTGGTTAGCCTGCATCTTCCTCTATGGTCACAGAGAGTCCACCAATGCCTTAGGTCCCTGTCACACTTTGGCTGAGTTATGGTAAAAGGTTTCCAAAGGATTCAGATTTTCGGGAGAGCCTGACTCTTGAGAGCTCCCAGATTTTCAGATGAGCTCAGTAATCAGTTGAGGTTCCTTTTCAGAGCCTCCCTGGAAATTCTCTTCCCAGGTGGTCTGATGCACTCCTGTGTTAATAGTTGACCCATGAAATGTGGCAGCACAAACTTAATCCACAGTCAAGATCCAAGAGTGTGTGGTGGGAGGAACACGGTCCATGTGGTCCAACGCTCTGCAGGCACAAAGGGGATACTCCAGAGACATGGGAATGACATCAACTGGAAGATGAATTGGGAAGGGAGTTTTACCAGTTTTTATTCCCACTTGAGGACAGTTTTTGGACGAAACAGTGAGGTTGGGTTGTGACATGTAACACAGCCTGGAGAAGAGGAGGCAGAGGGGAGACTGATCGGGGTCTGCAGCTTCCTCACGAGGGGCAGCTTCGATCTCTGCTCTCTGTGAGCAGGGACAGGATCCAGGGAATGGCTGGAGCTGAGCCAGGGGAGTTTTAGGTTGGATCTCAGGAAAAGATTCCTCCCCCAGAGGGTGGTCAGGCACTGAACAGGCTCCCCAGGGCAGTGGGCACAGCCCCAAGGCTGCCAGAGGTCCAGGAGCATTTGGACGACACCCTCAGGGACAGGGTGGGATTTTTGGGGTGTCTGTACAGGGCCAGGAGTTGGACTGGATAGTCCTTGTGGGTCCCTCCAACTCAGGGTATTCTGTGATTCTATGAACTGTGGAAGACCATTTTAACAAGTGCACTGTGGATGAGCCAAGAACTTCCATCCTCCAGCCACAGCCTGTCTTCAAAACAGCACATTATCTTTGTTCCCAAACATTGTCTGCTTTATTTCCTTTATAAATGGCTGGGGCATGTGCAGCTCCAGGCACTACAGAGTTTCACCAAGGCTGAAAGCAGCAGGGCCACGTGCAATGCAAATAAAAAACCTGTGTGAAGGCACAGACTCCAGCTGGGGATAACAAAGCGTTGGGTTGGCATGGAAGGAGTGGCTGTGGTCACTTGGAGGCCAAATCACAGCTATTTCCGTGGTGGAATGGCAGCTACAGCGTTGTCACATCACCATTTTGTCCTGGGGGAGCTGAGGGCTGTGTAAGATGCTCTTTGTGGGCTGTCATCAGTGAGGGCTCATGTTGGGGACCGAAATCAAACCCTGAGGGCTGATGGAAAGCACTGAAGGTCATTTGGGATTTCACCTATCCGCTTGACTGTTAGTTTAGCTGTTTGAGAAGAGGCTTTTCCCTCATCCAAAACTCTCTCCCTGGCTCTGAGTCTCCTGGAACATCAGCACAGGTGTGAGCCAAAGCTGTGCCTACGCTGCTGGACTTTGCCAAGGAGAGTTTGTCTGGCAAAACAGCCCCATTCCAGCCCAGGCACAGAACTGGATGGGCAAAAATGGGGGGGAAAAAAAGGATTCTTTTTGTTTGCTCGGCGGGGGATTTCTGTTTAATCAGCAGTTGTTTTTCAAAACCAAACACTGGCTGCCATGAGCCAAGGTCCAGGAACATAAATATCTGGGCTCCCTTCCAGGGCTGTGGCTGAGCTCCAAACAGTTTGTGAGGAAGGGGGAGGTGGGAAAGTGGCTCCCAACACTCTGCAGTTGGCAGGACTGGTGTTTGCTGCAGCAAGGGACAGTATCCATCTTCTCTGGCCAGTGGTGTAGGACTGGGACAGGCTGTCCAGGAAAATCCCAATCTCTGGAGGGACTGAAAAGCTTGGGCTTGGCAACGATGGATTTATGGTTGTGCCTGATGATATGGAAGGTCTTTTCCAGCCAAAATGATTCCATGATTCTTCTCCTGTGTGATGGAGCCCCTACACTGGCCACCCAAAACCAAACCACAGCATCTCACATCCCAAGGAGAAGACCAAGCTCTAAGACAACAGAGAGAGTTTTGACTGAGTCCCTGTATAAAGCCAGGAATAGTTTCTGATGGATATAATTCTCCTGATTAAAATGGGGGCTCCTGCAGGGATTTTGGGAAACCTGATCTTCTCACTTGAGTGCTTGGTCAGGAGCTTTTTCCATAAGAGGTTCTTGGATTTGTTCTTGGATTTGTTCTTGTATTTGTTCTTGTATTTGTTTGCTTGATTTTTGTTGCTGTGACTATTTTTGGAAAACAAGTAAAGAAACAAAAAAAAAAAAAGAAAAAGAGTAAAGAAAAAAAGGACAAGAGAAAAGAGAGAAAAATAAAAAAGAAAAGAAAAATTAAAAGGGGAAAAAGAAAAAAGTAAAAAGAAAAAAGAAAGAGAAGGAGAGATAAGAAAAAAGAATAAAGAAAAAATTAAAGAAAACAGAAAAAAGAGAAAAGAGATAAGAGAAAAAAAATAAAAAAGAAAAAGGAAAAAAGAAAAATTAAAGAAAAAGAAAACAGAAAAAATGGAAAAAGATAAGAGAAAAAAAGAAAAAAGAAAAAAGAAAAAGGAAAAAGGAAAAAAGAAAAAAAGGAAAAAAGAAAAAAGAAAAAAGAAAAAAGAAAAAAGAAAAAAGAAAAAAGAAAAAAGAAAAAAGAAAAAAGAAAAAA
>JAWWLV010000045.1:1441499-1455137 GCA_035041135.1 Platyrinchus mystaceus
GCCAGAAGGTCCCCCCTGAGCCTCCTTTTCTCCAGGCTGAGCCCCCCCAGCTCCCTCAGGAGTTCTCCAGACCCTTCCCAGCTCCCTTCCCTTCCCTGCACACGCTCCAGCCCCTCAAAGTCTTTCAGAGAGGGGCCCAAAACTGAACAAAGAGTCAGTCCATCCTATGGACAGACTTGACTATTAACAAGACTCTTTGCACAATATTAGTTTGAGAGCTGTAACTGCATCACTGGTCTCCTCTGCCTTGCTGAGGAAATCTGGCTTCCACCTTTCTCTCCAACCACAGTGAAGAATGAAGGGAGAAGAGGTGGAAGGTGCAGGAAGGGTTGGCTTTAGCACCTGAAAAAGCCCTGAAAACTGGGCAAGGAAAAAAATCAGGGCTAGATGGAATAAAGCCTCAGATAGGCATGAAAGCTCTTGCATAGATAAGTGCTCCCCCTGGGCTTGCTTCTGACCACCACAATAAATAAGATTTTCTCCCCATTTCTCCCTCCCATTCATCTTAAAAAAGTAATATAAGCCAGACCTAAATCAAGGCTTTCTCTGGGTGTTTAGGAGGATATGGATGCTTTCTCAGCAGGGTAGGGGTGGAAGGGATGTTCCGCTGAGGGCTCTTCATCAGCAACCCCACAGGCATTGCTCACAGGTTTTTTAGGGGTAAGATATTGCATGGTCAGGGCAGATCCCTTTTTCTTGCTGTCACCATCAATTTTTATAACCTTTCTGCGACTTCACGGGCTGGTCTGGGAGTAAAAGAATAAGGGAGAGCAGCTGCCTCCATCTTAGGAGGGAAGGACAGATACTACTCCATCACAAACTTGATTTTTTGAGTAGGAATGATTCTGAAAGTCTGCTAAATAAACCTAGTGGAAAACAACCCTTAAATACACAACTCCTCTTCCAAAAGAGCACCAACAACCAACAGAAGGTTCTCTTTTGTTTCAGTGACATGATTTTTGGTGCAGTCCCACAAGCAGGTCTCCTGGCCCACCTTGTGGATGTGGGAAAAAGGAGCTGGACAGTGAGGCAGAAGTTTTCTAAGCTGATTTCACATCAGGAAAAGAGATTTTGTGACATTTCCCCGTGAGAAACAGACCTGGAGCTGCCACAGGGAAAGAAATCCATGGATCTAGGATGCTGATCTTGAGTACAGGACAGCCCTCAAAGCTGTAATCTTGAAACCTTTTGTTGCAAGGGAACTCTTTGCAGGAAATATAACTTGGCCTTGTGCTTCAGAAACACCCTCAAGTTTTGTGCCTGCCCAATATTTCTTTTAAAGAGCAAAACAACGAGCCTGATCCTAATGGAAGGGGCTCTTCAGGGCATCCACAGATCACAGCACCAAATGCTGGGCACCAAATGCTGAGGAAGGAGTGGCTGGTGCTGCTGAAAAGCTGCATTTGTGGGACAGCCTCCTTCGGGGAACGAGGCCCATCTGTGGAGCAACCATCATTTGGGATGGTGCCATTAGGGATCATAAATAAAATGGGACATGTGGAGCTCTGGGGAAATAAGCCCTGGTTCCCAGCACAATGGAAAAGGACACATTTTCCCTTTATTTATATCAATGCTCTGTGCCCACCTGACCCCTGCTCACACACACTGATGCATGTTGAGTGTTTCAGGGCTGAATTTCTCCTCCAGAAATGGGAAATACACACCAGGTTCAAGCAGAAAGAACCGATTACTTCAATTTTTTTTTTTTTTTTCAGAAACCATTGACCTCAGGCCATTTCAGACCTTATAATATACAAGGAGAGGATCCATCTCTCTGCTCCAGAGCTGGAGGTGTAGGTGCTGTATCCAGGTATCTTTTGTAAGGAAAAAAAAAAAAGAATAACCCTCCTGACTTGGATATTTGTTCAAAGCAATTCCTTCAGCGAATCCAGGAAAACTGTTTTACAGTCTCCCAAAATCTGAAGGCAGCACAAGAGCAAATCCATCTCCTTTTATGTTTTTTCACAATGAAATGTAGACTTTCATTCCCAGCGCTGCCAAGAGTTGTTGCAGCACCATCACTTTCTGTCTGTCTTAATCATTGCAGTCCCATTATTTCACATTCTCTCTCTGCTCTGCTTTTTCTCCTCGTGCCTTTAACATTTCATTATTGATATTTCTGTTCTGCTTTTAGGTGGGATGATGCTATAACTGATAACTGCCACCTTAACCAGGCTTACAGTCAATAGTCATAGATCCAGCAGGCTCCAGCTGTCAGACTTTCTGCTGCCTGCTCTGTTTCATTTTCCATGTTTTCCATCCCCCAAGGAAGATTTCATTCCTCCCCGCCCTTCCTCCCAAGCAGAATGGGCAGCATTTCTTTTTGCTCTTCACTAAAGCAGTTACCAGATTACCAGTAAAATGCTGGAATAAACCAATCCTTGGTGTTAATGCCCCATCATTGCAAGAGATGAGGTCCAAAGGACCTGTTAAAACAGGTCTTTCCTCCCTTTCACAGCACATCCACACAATCATTTAGGTTGGAAAAGACCTCTAAGATCATTGAGTCCCACCATTAATCCAAGCCCACCACTAAACCATGTCCCTATGAAAAATCAGTGGTGTTGATAACCACAGCTCTTCCCTGCCATTGCCAAGACAGTTCCCTCTGGGAAGGACAGTTTGGAAACAGAAGAGCTGGAAAATGGAGCTACAAAGACCCAGCTGAGGAGTGTCCACCTCTTTGTGCCAGGGCATCCTGCTCTCACTTGTCCCTCTTCTTCATGAGCACCTTGCTCATGATCCCACAGGCTCTCTTTGGTGACAGCAGGTCCCTGTTTGTAGTCAAGGGTGTGGAATGTCCAAGAATTTAAGGATTTCATGGGTAGTCAGAGGGGCTGAGCTTGGAGTCTGCGTGGGACCATGTACACAATGAGTCCAAGAAGGATTTTGGAAGGATTTGTTTGGACAAAGCACCCACTTAAGGAACCAAAGTAATGCTTTTAGATATAAAAGTGCAGGAATCCAAGGAATCTGGAGCACAAATGTTGCCTCTATCACAAAATAAATTGATAAATCATCTGAATCATCATCTGAAAGCAAAAGAAACACTTTCAGATGTAAAAGGGCTGCAACCCAAGGAATAGGCAACATAAACATGGTCTCTACCACTGAATAAACAAACAAACAAACAAACAAATAACTTCTTCCTTCCAGTTGGACTGGATCTACCTGTGAGACAGAAAAAGAAAAATAAGAGTCATAACCCATCCCATCAAATGGAGACCACCTAAATGTTGGATGTCCAGGCTGAGCAAACCTCAGGTCTCTCTCCACAACAGCAGAGTTTCATTCCAGCCTAAGTTTCACATCTGGGACCAAACATGCGCCAGAGATGTCACTTTTGCGTTTTTATTGCAATCAGACTGGGGGCTTCAGAGTTTAAAACCCTCTCAGACTCTTTCTGGAAGCTCCCTGTGAAGGTTCTCTCAAAGCTGAGGCTGATTCAGAGTCCTGTGACAACCTCAGGCAATAGAAACCAGCTTAGACCTCAGCCTAAACCCCAGGGACCTCCCCAGAACCCAAGGAGGGTTCCCAGAGGCTGTTGAGATACCGGGAACAGTCAGATTAGAGCTCCCCATTCCTTTCAGCACAGAAGTGCTGGTGGGGAAAAGCATCACCCAGGCTGGAAGAGCAGCATGAGGGAAAAGCTTGATGAGAGAAAGCCTCTCACTGAGAGAGGGTTTGTGCTCAGAGCAAGGGAACCCTCTCTGGCAGTTTTAGTTTGGTTACTTCTGTAATCAGCAAAATATGTTGAAGGAGTTGTATTTCTTTAGCTGAGAAAACAGAAGCCAAGTGGACATTGAATAATAGTCTTCCAGAAGGCTGAAAATACTCAAAAAAAGCGATGAGGGCAGTTCTTCTAGTCCACTGGGAGAAAAAAAATGAGGAGAAATGAGCTTAATTTTCAGCAAAGAAGGTTTAATTTGGACACTAGGGGAGACCAGAATTCATGTTCACAACAAAATGCTTAGCAGGGGAGGCTGTAAAATTCTATGATGAGGTGTTTGCACAAACAGTTTGGATAAACTTCTGTTGAGCATGATCTACATGGCCCTGATTCAGCTTTGAGCCCAGGGACTCACCTGTGTTTCTGTGATTCTGGGCTTGATACTTTCCTTGCAAAGAAAGATGATTGCCTTAAAAAAAACCCCAAACTGATTCCACAGTAAATTTCTCTCCTTAGAGAAATGAGCCTTGGGTTTTTGTCCAGCTGCTCACCAAGAGTAAAAATAAAATTCTTCATTCTCCTTTAGTATAAATTATCATCTCTGCACATCCACAGGGTGATAAGGTTGATTTTAGGGTGAAACCTCCTGGTTTAGGGCTATACTCTAATTCTACCTCTACCTCTATAGAGGTATAGATAATTCTAATTCTAATTCTAATTCTAATTCTAATTCCAGTCCTAATTCTAATTCCATCTATATCTCTGTATGTTACCTCCTGTGGGTTAATCTCTGCCCTTCCCTTCCCAGATCTCTCTGAGTTACTTTCCAAAGGCACAACCAGCCTCTGCTGGGAGAGACAGTCAGGTTTAGAAACAATTCAGTCCACCTTAATGTGCCTTTAAGTGCAAATAGTTTCCAAAGGGTACAACTGGACTAGTGCTGCATGGGCTGACTTGATAGCAAAAGGTTCTGGACCTGCTACCAACCTCATGGCTCCCACTTCCATAATCATGTATCTTTTTAATGACTTGACTGGAGATGCTGCCTGCAAGGCAGCCTTGGGAATTCTTCCCTTTTAGAAAGGCCAGGTTAGGAAGATAAAGATATTCAGTGATCAGTGTATGCTAATGCTAAGCTATCACATTACTGACAATTGTCAGGTTCCTTCCCTTTAGACCGGCTGTATCTGGTGTTTTTTGTACAGTGTATTATGGGCTAATTAATGCTGTTAATGATAATGGCTCTCCTGCAAGAAGCCTGGAGCATTATCTCTATCTATCTTGTTGTCACCATCCTTTTATCAAAGCATTAAAGGCAAGCAGGGTATCTAGTGGGGCTATCAGCCCCCAGCACGCTAATTCACTTACCTGCCCGTGGAAACAGAAAGCACTCCACACATGTGGGATGGATGCTGACTCTAATTGTGAGGACCAGGTCTCCTGGCTTCCCTTTTCCCTGCACTCTGAGCCATGATCCAGCTCTGCTCCAAGTTGGAGGGCAATTTATCATCCCCAGTGCTCATCTTCGGCAGCTCCGCTCGCAATCCGTCATCTTTAATATCTGCTGGAGACACGCGGATTGTACATCCTTCTAAACCACAAATCAGCAAAGCTGCTCCTTTCTCTTCTTCTTCTTTCTTTTTTTTTTTTTCCCTTCAACCTACCACGAAGCAAATATAGTGGTTGGAGAGACCATTTGTGCTCATGGCACTGGGAAGAGGAGGGTAAGTGGTATTTCATCTGGGGAAACCAACACTCAATTGAGATGTTCTTTGCGTGTCAGTCCCTACCCCCAAGTGAGAGAGCAGGAAATTCTCGACATTGGCTCCTCGACTAAAAAGAAAAGGGGTCTTTTGTGTTCCTGTGGTGGTGGAAAGAGCCACAGACACCTTTCCCAGGGGAGAAATGATCACAGCAACAGAAATCCATCGGACAGATAAAAGCAAACCCTCCTTATGCTCAAAAAGCAGCATAAATAGAAGCTGGGGAGGTCTGAGGCACTTGCTGCAGAGAGAGCCCCTTTCTAATACGTGTCTCTTCTCTGTCAAAACAGCTTAATATTTTTTTCTCAAATGCTGGGCTTGAAAGCTGACTCTGCAAAGGAAGTGTTTAAATAGAAAGAGCTTGAAGAAGATGTGGGGATAATCTTCAGGGATCAGACATTACAGCGAGAAACTTTGGAGAACGCAGGTACGGCCTGGGCATTAATCCCACCATGGCCATTCCGAGGTGCAAAAAGGAGAAAACAGGATTTGAAAAGCAGTGACACCCGGGGTCCTCCTGCAGCCCTCTGCTTTCACAGCCTGGAGGGCTCACGTGTCCTGGCTTTGCTCCTCAGCCACAACCACACTGCATTTGCTTTTTAGCACACAAATCCTTCCCCCGGTTCGAGACACCGCGGGACGTCGCGGGAAAATCACGAATGCCGGCAGAAAAACACCAGTGCCTTCCACCAGTTCTCTCCAAACTGCCAACCTGTTATTTGACTTGGTTTTTTTTCCTTCCTTCATACTTTTTCCACCTGGGGAGCTGTGATTCCTGTGGGTTTCCTCCTGGCTGCCGTGCAGGCGACAGCTCAGTCTCATCTGTATGCGACGGAGAGGACTCTCTTCATGCAGCAGCAGTGAGAGAAAGATGCACCACCCTGGTTCTCATCAGCTGGGGACAGAGAGTCAGGAACAGCAGAAGGGCTGTGAGATGTGAACCAACAGCATAAAATAAAGTAATAATAAAAAAAATCTGATTTAAGACGTGCACTTCACTGAGGAACCCTCTTCTGATGCGTTTTCCCCGGTTATATATGAGGATGGTTCCAACTTGTCTTGTGGAGGAGCTGTGAAGGTCTCAAAGCTTTCCCATGGCACTGTGCAAGGGCTGCAAACTTGCAGCAAATTAAGAAGATCCTTCTCCTTTGGCAGCATGAGTCCTTGACTTGCCTTTTCCCTGCACCACCAGGCTGAGCAGCAAGAAAAACAGCTTCCACTTTTGCCCTAAGAAACCAAATCCATAGGAAGTTCATGACGTTCTTCACCCCTCATCCAGCTGGCAGCTTGTGCACCATGGAGAAAAGGTGCCAAAGAGTCACTTAGATCTGATCAAGCAAATAATGTCCAAACTTGAAGATGAATGGACCAAGGAGTATTCCTGCTGTCTCCAAAATACCCAGCTAAGGTGGTGACCCAATCTGAACCCTTCCCCTGGCAAAAAGTCCTCAACAACAGATTGTTTTTGGAAAATTCTGAGTGGCAACTCAGAATAACTGTGGTGATGCCCATCAGACCCCAAACTATCCCTCCTCTTCAAGTAACAAAGCCCTGTTGGAATGTTGTGTTTTAAGTCCTGATATCTGCTGTAACTCAGAGACTGAGCAAAAATGTGCTAAAAAGTTATTATATTATGGAAAACTTGAATTGAGAGCTCAAGTTCACCAAAGCTTGGCTGTGTTTGGGTATGATTCAAGTCCAGCACAAACCCTCTGGGTGACAAAGAGGAGGACACAGCTGGGAGGTGACTCTGCAGACCTGAAACTGTGGGACTGATTCAGACTCTGTGGCTCCATCAGACACTCTGGATGTGCACAGATGTAAGGGTGAGATATAAATGTGCTCATATTTAGCCCCTTGGTTTTAAAGACTGAAGTGTTGCTGTCCCACATACACCGAGGAGATGAGAAATTGTCCTTATTAGTGAGCGCTGGTAAGACTATAGAGAAAAAAAAAAAACAAATCTGCACAAAACTTCCTACCCCTGAGGCTCTGAAAGTGAACAAATGGCTCAGCTTCCTTCCAGATCTAGTTTTGGACAGCTGTAAATCGTCTTGAATAGCATTTTATCTTCATTTCAGTCAGAACCCCCCTGATCTGGCCACGAGTTTTGATACAATCTGATTGAAGTGTGCCCATGAAACGATATGAAACATAAACGCTGGCGATGGCAAAAATCATCTGGACATGCCTAGTCATCTGTTTATGTCTGAAAACATCCCTGGAGATAATGCCTGATTTTGTTCCACAAATGAGGAATAATGAGAAAAAGAACAGTGGCCAATAGATGCCATTTTTGCAGACACAGTCTCGACATTTGTCCCCGTTTATTTCACAGAAGTATTTGCTTTTTTTCAGGCCTCACATAGAAAAATATTAACTCTCTCTCTGCCTTTTTTTTTTTTCTCCTGGTATCTTTGTTACAGCTCTGAACTGCAACAGGTTTCTCCTGGGGGTGAAAGGTCCTGGTCCCAAGGCTGTTTGGAAACAACAGGAACCTCTGATTTCCAGCAGACTTTGAGGTCATGGTGATAGGAAAGGAATTAATGTGAGTACTCAGTATTTAATTAACATTTATAATAGTAATAAAAACAACAATCCTAGTGTCAGGTTATGATTACAGCTCCTTGGATTATTGTGTGATCCAGATGTGCTCCTGGATCATCCATTCAATCCCCTCTCAGAGCTTGCCAAGTTCTTGTCACCCCATTCTGTCCTCCAACTATTTGTTTACTTGTTTTCCATGCTGAGATTGTTGAATTTTTGGGGGATATATTTGTTTTCCTTGCCAAGCTCCTTGTATTTTTTTGGGGATAAACTTGCATTGGAAGCAGGAGACATTATTGCAACGTGTTTGGGAATACGAGAGCTGGCCCTGGTGCAGCATCACTGGATGCAAGGAATGAAAAGGGATCCTCTGTCCTGTGAACCAGCAGTTCCCTTTTTCCATCTTTATAAAACCATTTTATCCATTAAAACCCTCTTCAATCTTACATCTCTGCTATTAACAGCTGTGTTGCTGTAAATTGGTAGCAGTTTACTCCTGGACAAGTCAGGAGGAGTCAGGATGTCCAAGTAAGTATCAAAGAAACCTTAATAAGTGACCTGGGGCACATTCCTTTCTCACAACACCATATCCAGCAGCAGGACATTGTATTCCTTGCTCTCTCTGATAAGCTGGATAGGCAGAATATGGATGAGGAATGTCTAAAATAGTGGGTCTAAAATAGTGTTTAAAATAGTTTCACCATCTAAAATAGATGGTGCAAACTAGTGGCTGGTTGTAAAGCTACAACTCTGCTCACAAGTCATAATAATAATAATAATAATTATTATTAATAATAATAATAGCATATTTTTCCAGTGTTCTGAAAATCCATAGAAACATGTTTTGTGGCTCAAAGATCTTTAAATAAAAACTTTGAGTCCTCAGGGAGTGGAGAAATGGGGCAAACCCATGACGTAGGATCAGAGGGCGATGCAAAAATGACTCGGTAAAAGAACAAAGAAGGAAGGATTTGAGGAGAGGCGAGCACAGAGGAAGGACAGAAACGTAGAAAAATCCTCTTTCCTAAGAACACAAAGATGGGGGTTTTACATATTTTGAGACATACTTTCACACGAAACAAAATGAATAAAGCTCCTTTGATGGGCTTATTGCTCTTTGTGAACAGGCTGAATCTGAATCTTGTTCATCCAAAGGTCTTGTTACATCACACACCTTGAACAAAGTGGGTTTATGGTGTGTTCACTTCCCTTAAAATAACCCCCTATTTTTTTTTTTTTTTTGGTAGGAATTTAGTCAATCTCTCCGGTTTCCCTGCATTTTAAATTTAACTCCCAAAAAGCTCTCCATGTTAATTGATTGGGATAAAAAAACTAATAAAAAAGACTATTTTAATAGGGAAACATTAAGAGAAAGAACTATTTTAATGGAACATTAGATTGTGATTTAAACCCACAAGAGCAAGAAAATGCAGAGTTAAAGTTCCCAAAGCCCAGTGTAATATTCTCAAATACTGATAGGCCTTGAATTATACAATAATGACCTGGAGGTGTCAAAATCAGCAGTGGTCCAGGGAGCTTTAACTCTTCAGACTTGAATCCCAACTTGATTCTTCTGCTGATGTGCCCCTCCCTCACTTGAAGCATTGCAAAGAGAAAACAATCCCAATCTCTAACATTCTAAATACATTTTTTAAGTGCTAGATACTACTCTGCTTAATACCACATACTCTGCTAATATCATACATTAGGTTTAATGGTCCATTTTGTGAAAGAATATCCCAGGAAAACACTGTCAGTGAGGTTCTCCACATGTCTGAAATGGATATAAACAGGTGTAAAAAGAAAGGGGAGAGGGAGAATGGCTTTAATGGAAGGGGTGGAAAGTCATTCTTGTCTGGCTGCTTCCAGAAGGTTTGAGAAATGTTTAGAAGGAAAATAGGGATGGATGGGGAGAGACTGGGCATAAACTTGGAGCACATGCCTGTAGGTATTTCAGTCTGTAAGATATTTAAGGTGTCTTGTAGGGTTCATACGAGGTCCTTCCTCCTGTCATCTCATGCACTTTTTTCCCTTTCCTTATCTAAGATGAGCCTCCATCAGCTCAAAGATCTTTAGGCTCCCACTTCTGTGATTTCCCAGGGTCCCATCAAGCCTCAGGAAGCCCCAGTGAATCCCCACAGAACCTGTGGGATGCTGTAATTGGTGCAGGAATGGGGCACGGGGTGGGATGCAGGAACTGGTTGGTCATCAGGGTCATGGAGGGTGTTCAAATCATAGAAGGGTTGAGCTGTTGGGTGAAATCCTTGCTCTGGAGAAGACACTGGAGGTTTTGCTGGTCTCTTTTGGGGCCACCCCTGTATGCACACACTCCCTCACACGTGCACCAGCCTTTTCCTGGGTTCCCAAATCTGCAGCTGATCCTGCACAGCCCAGAATGTCCCTGCTGCCCCCTCATTTTGTCCACCCATGAAACAGAGCAAACATTATTCCTCCACCCACCCTGGTGTGCTTTGAGATCCATCCCAACACCCAACTGGTCTGCTGGCAGAGATGTCCTGACCTATGTGGGCTCTGGGAGGCTGCAGATGATGGATCCCATTGACCTGAGCTCCTGAGGGTCCCCAAAATATCATTGCAAAGGTGTAAGTGATGGTTTCCCACTGAAATTCCTGCATTGGTGACCCCATGCATCACAGGTTTATTTGGCACCTTCTGGTGCATGACTGCAGTGGGTTCTGTGATGAACCACTTGTGTCCCTGATGCTTTAGGAGCTGGACTGACACTGGGGATGAGAGAGAGAGAGAGCTTGCCCTCTGTGTCCTCTGTGCAGGTCATACCACACAGGAAACAGATGTCACATGTGTGTCAGATGAAGGCTAGAGGCAATGGTGACATTGCTGGGGACACTGCTGGCTGTGGTGGGTCCTCCCACAGCAGAACCAGTAGAAAAAAGAGCCTTGTGAAGATGGAAAAACACAGGTTGGAGGAATTCTGGATGTGGGGAAACACACAGTGCACTGTCCACAGATCACAGCTGTGCTGGCCCTCAGTTTCCTCATCGAAGTAAAGGAGGATGAAAACATCGATTATCTTCCTGTCTCTGGGAGTGGTGTTACCATTAAACAGCCCTACATGGAGGAAGTGAAGTTCTCTGGCTCTAATTTTAATGGAAGGGACTCCAGCAGTGCAAGAATAGTGACATTAGAGATTAGTGATATTAGTGCTGGCCTTGACAGTGCTGGGTTAATGGTTGGACTTGACGACCTTAAGGGTCTTTTCCAACCTAAATGATTCTGTGATTTTATATCTGCTTTGGGAAGATGCTTTTAGGGGATGCACTGGTGCTACCTGTTCCTGGATAAAAGGCAAGACAGAGCAAAAACCTGCAGCTTTCCTTGGGCACAGAGGGAAAAACCACTGTACAAATGCAAAGAGCAGAAGGACGTGGAGCAATATCACAGTGTAACCAGAGTGTTGCCTCCTAAATAAGAGCTTTTCCTCTCCACCTTGACCCAAAAAGGGAGGTGTGATTTATTGACTTAGGCCAGTTTATTCAGGAAAAATCCCAGAATGGCCAATACATACATACACACAGTCTTTGGAGTGGCTGGAAACCTTTTGATCCATCAACATCCGTGAAATCAGAATTAACCCATCTGGGCTGCTCACTTAAAACCTTTGGCAGCACTGTAATAGTCAGATTGACCTCCAGCCAGGCCCAATCTTACCTGCTGCTCCTGCACCCCACCGTGGTACTTGTGACTGGCCCCATGGTGTGAAAATATCCCTGTGCCTGCCTCTCTCCCCTGGAAGAAAAGAGCTGGAATTACAGCACTGAGAAGGCGACGAGCTCCGTGAATTAATCCACTAACACACCGCACACGTTTAGCTGTGGCCAGAAAATTGGATTTCCTGGTTGCTGGGGGGATTTGCACCAGGCTCAGCCCTGACTCAGGTATTGCAGGAGTTCAGCTGCTGCAGAAAGAGCTCAAAGAGGCCTGAAGTTCTGAGCGTGTTCAGTGCTGGGGAGTGACACCGGCCAGGCTTTTAGAGAAAGGGTCATGGGCCAAAAGCAGAGAAAAAAAACCATGTTGGAGAGAAGTTTTCACCTTCCTGACTTGTTTCAACTCAAAAAGAGAAGTTGTGGCTGCCACTGGATCCCTGGAAGTGTCCAAGGCCAGGCTGAACAGGGCTTGGAGCAACTTGGGCTAGTGGAAGGTGTCCCTGCCCATGGCAGGGGGTGGAACTGGATGGTCTTTAAGGTCCCTTCCAACCCAAACCATTCTGTGATTCAAGGATTCTGTGACTCCATGATTGTGTGATTCTATCAGCCTGTGATTCTATGAAAAGAACACTAACAGTCTTAGCACCTTTTCCCACTTATTTATGATATTAAAAACTAACCTGAAGAGGTCTTTTTCAGCTGGTTTTTTAATCCCTACCTGCTTTTCACCTTAGAAATAGCAAAACCATGAAGAAGCAGAGAAGGCAGAGGAGGGTCTCAGCTGGGCACTGGAGGGTTTTTTGCCCTTTATCAGAGACATTCAGAAGTCCACAACAAAATTCCTTCCTCTTACCTTGTTCTTAGACACTTAAACTGCAGAGAAAAATGAAAAAAATGCCAACTGGAAGATGAATTAGAAACCAGTCCCCTTCTCAGTTATTCACTGTCCATCTCTTTTGACATCCTGGGCCCTTCTAGCCACAGATTTTTCAGGTGCCTTTCTTTTTTTTTTTTTTTAATTAAAAAAGTTGTGGAAGTACTTCCCAAGAATAGTGCTCCTCCAGTGCTATCCATCTTGCCAGCACTTTGCAGCCATTAACTAATTGAGCTTCTAAATAATGCCAGGAGGTGGAGAAGCTGAGGTGGCAAAGGAGGTGTGAGGGGAGGAGGAGGAGGATGAATTTCCCTCTCCATGCCCTACAGGTGGGATTCAGCCAGCCAAGATACAGGTGACTCTGCAAGAGTTGGTGGTTGAAGTCCTTTGACAGGTAACAGAAGGATTTTTCTTCCCTTAAAACAGGTATCTATGGCTTGTAAAATGCCTCAGACTTCAACAGTTAGGGGAGCTGAATCCACCTTCAAGTAGTTTGTACAGAGCTCCCAAATAAATTGCTGTTGGAGGCAAGAGTGAGCTGCAGCAAGCCGGGAGCACAGACATGGCAAAGTTTCTCGTTTCCTTGCAAATCTTGCTCAGTTTGTGGCTTAGAGCCAGGACTGACATCCTGTAGACATCTGTAAAGCCATAAATACCACCGAGGAATACAATAACCAGGAGGCATCAGCTCTGCCAGGCAGACAGCACTTTGCAGGGAGCAAGTGGAAAACAAACACCAGGTGAAAACAAATACCAGGTGAAAACAAACACCAGGTGAAAACAAACACCAGGGCATCCTTTGGTGGGGGTGTGTGTGGTTCTGCTGGCTGCTTTCTCACAGCAGGTATTTCCACAGGTTCAAAAAGCTACTGGACAAATCCCTGAGAGGAAAGCAAAAGTTCTGAATACCTCCTAAATATAGAGGCCCTCTCTAAGGAATTTGTAGTGGGCTCCTTGCTGGATAGGAGCTTGTCATGGTAATTCTGGGGTTTAGGCAATGTTGATTGCTGGGTAACATCATTGTCCGTCCATCCATCCATCCATCCATCCATCCATCCATCCATCCATCCATCCATCCATCCATCCATCCATCCATCC
>JAWWLV010000045.1:1456007-1467021 GCA_035041135.1 Platyrinchus mystaceus
CCATCCATCCATCCATCCATC
Source organism: Platyrinchus mystaceus (assembly GCA_035041135.1). Lineage (NCBI taxonomy): Eukaryota > Metazoa > Chordata > Aves > Passeriformes > Tyrannidae > Platyrinchus > Platyrinchus mystaceus. The sequence goes on from JAWWLV010000045.1 coordinate 1,456,029, forward strand.
CATCCATCCATCCATCCATCCATCCATCCATCCATCCATCCATCCATCCACCCATTAATCCATCTATCCACCCATTAATCCATCTATCCACCCATCCAGGACCTCTGGTGCTTTCAGATCTGGCGACCAGTTCTCAAACCCACTCTGAGACACTCCAGTGGCCCTGGGGACATCTCTGACCTGAACACCTTCAGCCCAAAGACTCCCTGCAGCAGCTCCTCTGCTGGCTACCAGAGGGGGAAAGGGCTGCTCTTCCCCCTCCTAATCCTGCAGGGATGGGTTAAGCTTGCAGGCAGGCTGTGGGCACACAATGGGTAAGGGAAGAGTGCAAAACTCACTTCCCAAAAGCACCTGCTCTGTGACTAAATAAAGCTGCAATGACCTGGCAGCTTTTGCAGCCACTAAACTTGGTTGTTATTTAGGTTTAATAGCAGGGGCAGAGCTGGGTATCCAGAAGATGGATTTGGGCTCAGTCCCATCCACGAACCACTGAGTGTGACGATCTGCTGGCGAGCCAAGCCCTTAAACTCAACTGTGCAAACTGGAGAGACCTGCCCTGAGAGCAGAGCAGAGAGAACAGTGTAGGAGCCACCTCTGCCATCCAGATACAGCCTGAGCACCCCTTAAAATGCCTCTTTGTTGCAGAGGCAGGAATACACCAGGGTTTGTCTCTTTTGAACACACCAGGGTTTCTCTCGCTGTCGCAGACCGTGCATTAGAGAACACAAATCACACCCTGCCAAACTTCACCCAAACACTGTCTGGATTTCTCAGTGCACAGTTTTATGCAGTGTCAGGCACCAATTTGCCAAATGGATTAAGGCTGCTTCAGCACCTACCCTGCATTAACAGCTCCTCCCGGGTCCCGTGTTCTCACTCCACCATCAGGATGTTGGCAGCTCTCGAGCTCCAGTTGCTGCATTTTGCTGCCACATCCCTGCAGCTCCTGAAAAGCCTCAGTGAGAAGCAGCCCTGCAACCCAGCCCTTGGGAATGTGTGTTTGCTCTGGTATCTCTCCTCACCTCTTGTCTTTGTCATCTCTTTCAAGAGGGCAGCCTGCACTGTGAGACCAAGATGGGAGGAGAGAGGAGGTACAGCCCCAAATTGCTCCTGGTTGGTTATTTGGGGTTTGTTTCAGTTTGGTTTGTTCATTTTTTTTTTGGCTTTTTACTGGAATAATTTCTAAAGATCCTATTTCTTGGCACCCTATTAATTCCTACAGCAGATTCCCTTTGTTCCTTCCTGGGTACCTGGGCATCAGGCAGGACTAGAGGGCTCCAACAACCCTCTAAGGAGATGAAATTTGTGCCTTTTATGCCTGATTTCCATGGGAGCAAACCCCCAGATGGTTGTTTATTTTTGAGTTCACATTAGGTGGTGCCATTTGCAGAAGGTCTGAGTGCAACTCTCGTGCCAACATTACTCCCTCTGATACCATCAAACACATTCTGGGACAGGAGGACACAGCAGGAGTGTCAGGCTGTGATTGCAGCTTGTTGGGACACCAGGAATGGGTTTCAGAGCAGAACAGGGAGCTGGTTTGTTCCAGTCTTCCCTTTGACCTGGTCTGCTGGAAGGTGTCCCTGCCTGTAGCAGGAGGTTGGAAAGAGATGGTCTTGAAGGTCCCTTCCAACCCAAACCATCCTGTGAGTCTGTGAAATTATATTTGGTGGGAAAACGGAGGTTTTGAAAAGCTGAAACCCATCAGAGGTAATTTTTACTTTGGATCTTGTCCCTGTTTCACTTCATAATGTCACTGCTGTCATTGCTCCCCAGGGGAGCATCTCCTGGGGCTCTGGGAGGGAAGGATGCTTCACACCCCATGTCCTGGGGCACAACGACCTCCTGACTGCCCAAGGAGCTGCCTGACCCCAAAGTGCCACCCCTGAGCAGAGCTGGAAATGGGGCTGCAATTTGCTGGCTATTTCGGGCTTTGAATGAACAGACCAAGGCTGCAACCTGCCCAGGGAGCCAGAGCAGTACCTTAAGTAAATAATAATAATAATAATAATAATAATAGCAGAGTTATTCTCATGTGGCAAGTGCCCTTTTGTGTCTGATCAATGCCTACCCAGGGCACAGAGCCCAGGGAAGGTGTGCATGAGGTTACACAGCCCTCCCAGTGCTCCCCGAGCAGACAATCCACTCCAGCACGGCTCTCCCCGTTACCATGATACTGTTATTGTTGCCTGCCTCTTCCCTCTCCCTCCCATTGACTTTAGGCAGATTAGAGCAGAGAGATGATGGATGGCTGGATTAGACGCTGCACACCTACTTCAGGGTTTATAAAGTGATATTTTTCCTGTCCTGTTTGGATGCATCTCTCCCATTGTGAGCACAAAAGGGAGAATAACAGGGAGCAATTGTTGCAGGGCAGCAACTCTGGTTTACAGGGACGTGCAGCACAAATCCATTCATGGCATTTAAAAAAAAAAAAAAAAAAAAAGAAGTAAGCTGAAAAAGATAATCAATTATAGCAGGAGAGCTGCAAGGTGAAATGGAATAACCGTGTGCTTCACCATTCAAGGTTCACTGAAGGTCCCAGGCAGGGAAAAAGGAGAGATTGCTGTTGGCCTTTAAGGACAGCTACTACCCCTTCTCTGCTCAAAGGCTGAGTCCCACTTAATCCAATTTCACATCCTGCCTTTAAAATGTTATTGGATGTTCCTGGAATTGACAAACATTGAAATTCCCAGAAGGGGAACAGCATGAACCAGCCAGAAGCCCAGGTCTCCAAAGTGTATTTACAGGGCTGGAGTAACACAGGTGAGCCCTTGAGCAGAGCTTGCAGTTAAAACTGTCCTCTCTGGGGCTGGATTTGCTGTTGAGGGGCTTCATTGAGCTGCTGAGTTTCAAACTTGGTTTCAGCATGGAGGTCTTCAGGAATCATTTACCATCTATACAGCCCTCAATAACAACCTGGTCTAGTGGAAGGTGTCCCTGCCCATGGCAGGGGGTTGGAATTACGTGGTCTTTAAGGTCCCTTTCAGCCCAAACCGTTCTGACACTGATTTAGGGGCTGCACTGAGCTTCTCCTCTCACCAGCCTCTGCCTCAGCTCCTTCACTGAGGAAGGCTGAGCAAACCACCCAGCTGGGCTGTCAGTACCATCAGATCTTACCAACCTCTCTCCCCCAGCCAAAAATAAATCACAAGTGACCAGAAAGACCTGTCTGACCACCAGAGACATGTTGGGAACCTGCTGGAGTTGCTGGTCCATCCAGCACAGACAAGAGAGGAGAGGGGATGGATATTTCTGAATTCCCAGCTATTGCAGCAGCGGGATTTGTGTGAGGAGAGTTTATTTGGAAATCTTACAGTGACTTCTTTTACAAATATAGGCCCAGGATTTCCAGGGAAAGAGCTGTATTAGGAAAGATCTGGCACGCCCTAAATAACAATCATTACTATTAGTATAATTATATTAATTACTGTAATTACAAGGAGGGCAAGACACTACAGGAATCACAGATGAGTAGGGTGTGTACAGATGCCAACTGTTTCTGGGTTTTCCCTTCCTCTCTGCAGTCTGAAAGCATCTGCATTGCTTGTAAAGAGGGGGAAAGAGCTCCAGAAACACTCACACACACACACTCACACACACTCACACACGCTGCTCCAGCCTGCCTGTGTCAAGATCAGAGTGTCAGGTAGAAAACGCTGCCAGAGCCTGGTAGGCAAAAATTGACAAGGGAATCCAGTGTTATCTGGAACTGCTCTCTCCAGAGAGGCTGAAAATCTTTGATAGGTTCACTCCAGGGGAAATAACTTCGGAGGATAAGAGGCATTGATGTGCGCCGAGCAAAAGGCAACCTGTGTGCACGCCGGGTTGGAGCTGACAGGCATTCTTTTTTTTCCCCATCTCTCTTTTTTTTCCTCTGCTCCTTTTCCCATTTTTTTTTTATTTTATTTTTTTTTCCTTTCTTTCCTTTTTAAATTTCTTTTTTTTCTCATTAGGATTTTTCAAAGCAGAACCGGCTTCTCCCAGCGACGGCGAACGATATAAAGGATCGAGTCGCGCCGGTGCCTCCATGGAGTGGGGGAAGTGAAAAATCAGGAGATGCAGGGAGGGAGGGAGGGGAAATGTCAACAGGCAAATCTGAAAAGCAAACCTGGAGAATGACTGTGTATCTAGTGTGTGTGTGTGTATGTTTGCACTTATGGAGCCTCTGATGGAGCAGAGAAAATATTTTCAGGATTTTTCCCGTGTTTGGGAAGGAGAAAAAGATGGAGCCTCTTTGGTGAGGAAAATCTGCAGCAATATTCCAGTCCTTGTGTAATTCAGTGGACTGTCCTTGTTCTCATGGAGTTGGAAGGCAGAGCCCATACCACCCTGTGAGGGTTTGCATCCTCTTTAATGCTTTCCAACTTCTCCGCTGCTTCCAAACCATACCCTGAGCGAGCATAACCTCTCTGGTATAACACAATCCCAAATTCTGGTCCTAAATTCTGGTCCAGTACAGGAAAACCAGGGTTTTGCCTTCTCTTTAATGCCTTCCAACTTCTCCACTGTTACAAAACCTGAGTAAGCACAACCCCTCTGGCATAATGTGGTCCCCAAATCCTTGTCTTAAATTCCGGTCCAGTGCATCAGACCTGGGGTTTGTCTTCTCTTTAATGCTTTCCAACTTCTCCACTGCTACCAAACCATAACCTGAGCGAGCACAACCCCTCTGGCATAACACAGTCCCCCAATCCTGGTCCTAAATTCTGGTCCAGTGCATCAAACCCGCGGTTTGGAGCAGGTCAGATAAGTTCACAGTGCTTTGGGGTCGGTGGGAAGCTGACAGCCCCAACGCAGTTCTCTCCCCTTGGATGCTCCTACTCTGTTCCCTAATTTCTGTTTAGGGAAGCTGGCAGTTGTTTGTGGGTTATTTTGAGTGGGACTTTTCACAGCTGACTGCAGCTCGCTGAGAGGTGGGCGGTTATGTCTGAGCGGCTTTGTCGCCGTCACGTCGCTTTACGGCCGGGAGAAGAGGGATGGATCCTTCTGGAGCACAATTCATCTCTCCCAGCTGGGCTCAATTGCACCCTGGAAGTTCTTCTTTCTCTCCATCAGCTATAAAAGCCTGTCTAGACAACTCGTTCAGATTTACGCATCCCAACTGACGACACACAAAGTCGGATGGATGGAACCCGGCCAGAAATCATTCTTTCCCTTTCACAGGATTTTTTTCATTCTGCTCCAGGGTTTTTTTGGTTTTTTTTTTTGGTTCCTCCAGGACAGAAAGGGCTGGGAAAAGCAGTGTCATGGGGCTGCAAACACCCTGGGGACATTGCAAAGCCATTGGATGGAGAGATGGGTCTCTGGGTGTGGCTACAGACCTCCAAAAAAGGTCTGGGACATGATTTCAAACCTTTCCTTTTGTATGAATCCACACAAGCCTGAACCCACAAATGGACAAACAAATAAAATAGGGGAAACAAAAGCAACACATGGAATTTACCTCTATTTTCAAATTCTTTTGTAGCATCAGGGGATGGCCCTGTGCAGGGCTAAGAGCTGGACCTGCTGATCCTTGTGGGGCCCTTCAAACCCAGCATATTCTGTGATTCTGTGATCACAACAGAATCGACTTCAGAAAGGGTTTTTGAATATCTTTTCTTGGTGCTTGATTAAAAAAGGGTTTGGAAACACCTCTGCAGCTCAGGCAGCCTGTCATGGGTCAGCTGCAGGTGGAAGGATGCAATCCCTGCCTTCGTGTCCAGTTTGGAGCTGCTGCAAAATGTTGGAAACTGCTCTTTGTTTATGGACTTTCAGGTAATAACTGATCACCTCATGGGAATGTGTCCCACTTGGGAAACCCGAGGTTGGGCCAAGGCCTCTGCCTGCACCATGGTGAGCAGCACCAGGCCCCTCTGAGGGCATTGATACCTGCTTGGAGACTCTTCCCCAGGGTGTAGCAAAGTGATGGCAGCTGCTCTTGGGATTTTTTTTAAGCTAACCAGGATCACACCTGCTCTGAGGGCAGGCAGAAGATGCCAAATGCCCTTTAGATGACACCTTCAGAACATAACCCCCTTTTCTCCACGTCCTTTTTGAGCCACTGCCCCTAATCTGGTGCCCTGAGAGGCGTGATGGGGCAGAGCATTTTGTGGGAATGCAATGAACTCAAAGCCATGTGAGTTCATTACAGCTCCTCCTCACACTCCAATCTCTCTCAGCTGCAGACATTACACCCCACACTGCCTGATCTCCTGTCTCTCAGTAGAACTGCCCTGAAAGAGGATACAGCCCTGCTTAAATCCCTGCTTTGAATCCAATTTAAGATGATCCCTGGATGCCCATGTAGGATCTCTTTTAACATTAAGGTGAACAACCTTACCTGGCTGGGTATCTGTGAGAGTAAGGAGAGAGAATGGCCCTTCTTTGTCAACATTTTCATTTCTTAAAGATATTTAGAGGTGAGAGGGAAGAGTTTGTTGTGGTCAACATGCATCTAACTGGTTTTGCTTATTTCCAGTTCTTGGTGAGTTCACTGAGAATCACAAAATCACAGAATGGTTTGGGTTGGAAGGGACCTGAAAGATCATCCAGTTCCACCCCCTGCCATGGGCAGGGACACCTTCCACTATCCCAGGTTGTTGTGGTTCTTTCAGCCATGAAGCTTTAAAAAGACATTTAATCGTGGCATAAGTCCTGACAGAATATTTGCAAATCCATTTGTGAATGGCTTCCATCAAAGGGGACTCTGCAGGTGTACTCCACCATCATGGATAGCTCAGACAACCTCAGGAGAACCAGGTCCAAGGCACAAAGGTTCAGTCAGAGCAGAAACTTATGGCCTGTCTGAAATAAAGAACAAGTTATGGCTGTCAAAACTCTGAAACAAATTATGGGAGTGGGTGGACAAAATAGGAGCTGACATGTAGAACCTGTACTTCCTCCTTGGAGAGACTGGGAAGAGCACAATTCAAAACAAGGTGGCCCTGGGTTGGTGATTTTTGTTGTTTTGGTTTGATTTTTTTTAATCAAATGTATTTGCAAAGCGCAATTAACATATTATCTGGCATTCATAAATATGCATCAGTGAGTTTTTAGCTTCACTACATCACTGGCTTGGCACAGGCGAGCGGCACATGCAGGGAATGGAAAAGAGGGAAGCACAAACATCCCTTGGGTGCAAATCCTCTCAGATGGGGAGGATCCATCCTGGTCATCTTTACCTCCCAAGGGGAGCTGAGAGAGATTCACCCAGGGAGGAGAAAACCCCATTGTCATGTGGACTCAGGTGTAGTAAAAGGCAGGTATTTTGGTTCCCAACAGGCTAAAACAAAGGCAAAGATCAGTTCCTGGTCCAAGGGGCTCTGCTTTTTTAATTCCCTGTTTTCTTGCAGGCACCAAATCCCAGGCAGGCCAAAGGGGCTGTAGCTTCATCTCTATCATGTATTCCCAAGTCTGTGCAGCATCCTCTGCCAGAGCCTGGCTAAATCCTGTGCTCTCTGAGTGTAAGACTCCAGTTCAGTCAGAGATTCCCTGGTTTTACCAACCCCAGAAAGGCTGAAGAAAGGAAATGATTGTTATTATTCATCTCACTGCAGTAAGTTTTACATATACCAAGCAGAATTGCCTTTCCATCCCTCTGGGAAGTGCAGACAGGCCTGGCCTCCTGCTCTCCAGCAGTTCTCAGCCCAAATACCCAAAACCCTCTAATTTGATCTGCAGTGAGGCTGCAGTGGAAGATGTGGCAGGAATTGCTCTTCCTGTTGATATAAACCCATGTTTTAACCACAAAGCCATCTATTTTTGCTGTGCCTCTTCCAGTCTCCGAGGATCTGGCAGGATTGCCCAGTCAGCGTGGCTGATTTATCCCCCTGAAACTCCCCTAAGGATAATGACCATGGAATTTAAGGCCAACTGAATGACCACACAGAACCTCTGCCCGGTGTCCCATCAACATTTTTCTGTCCTGGCTAAGTGCAGCACCAATCTTATAAAGGGAATTATGAATTTTAATGGGTTGAGTATCCAAAATAGCTGCCTGTTGTTTGAAATTGCCATGGATTTCAGTTCTAGGGAAGTTTTGACTTTGCTGGAGCAGGATTCCCTGTCCATCTAAGGCACTGTGTTACTGCCCATGAGGTCTCCACAGGGAAGAAACCTTATCACAAGAATCTGTTAATCTGGCCACTCTGTCAGCAGAATTTCTCTGGGGATGGTGGTCTCCTCATGTCAAAGCTCTCCCCAGGAAGAGCTCAGGTGAGTAGGTGTTACCAGCCCTGAAACCTGTCCCAGTTCCATCATCAGATCTGTCCCAGTTTCCTCAGGGTGGTTAAATTGGTGGGGTGTCAGCCTGGAGCTCTCGGGTATGAGGAGTAACCTGTGGGTTGCAGGTTGCAGCTCCCTTTGGCCAAGTGCCTGAAGCCTCAGGATTCATAGGGAATTCATCTGAAAGCACATGGAGCATAAATGGTTTAAGAGCCGGCTTGGAAGTCATCTTCCTGTCCCAGGAGACATCTTCCAGATCTAGAAAGAAAAAAAAAATTAAAAAAAAATTAAAAAAAACCTGCCTTGCCTTTGGAAAACTATCAAAACCTCAAATATCTTCCTGGATTGACTTCTTAAAACAGTGTGGGTTGAGTTATATGAAACATTTCCTTGCAGCTCTCGCAGGAGGAGGAAGGCTGGGGTTGGAATAGTCTTTCCCAATATCACCCAGCAGATTTGTAGCTCCTGACATCTCCCAGTACCAGGAATACTGGAGCTCCTGGATTCTAGTTTCACGCTCAGGAGGCCACATTTCCTCTCTGGGTGAGGGAAAGCAGGCTATGTGCAGGGAAGCTTTTAGCCCAGTATCAGTTTCCACCTGGAAGACTCAGGATTTGCTTCAGGAAAATAGTCAGGCAACAGTTATTTAGAAGCAAATAATTCCCAGTGAGGGATTGCACTGACCTTACAAACTGTGCAAGTGAACCTGTGGGCACCTTCCCTTCCCTGATGGAATTAGCTCCATAAAATTCTTTGCAGTCCATTTCTCGTGGTCTGCATTTATACATATTTTACTCCATGAACATACATTTAACGTCCCCTTGGAAATTATTTCCTGCCCATACTTAAAACTCCGCACCATCCTAGGGCAGCAAACTGGACGAAAAATAATTGAAACCATTAAGATCGGCTTTTATTTCAAAGGTGGGGGGGAAATAATAAAAAAGGTAATTGCTGGAATGTGTCTTTTTCAAATTACCCAGTCCCTGGGATGCCTCTGCCACTGGTGTGTTTTAATGCTGTAACAAAATTGAGGTTTTCCAATGAGTCGTAATATTACATTTCTGACCAAAGGGACCTGGAAACACCCGACTCCTGCCTTCGGCTCCGAGCAGGGACTTACATCCACGGGCTGCTTCTGGATGCCAATGATGCTCCCACGTTTCCCTTAGAGTTGCAGTTGGATCTGGAGTTCCTTCCCCCCGGTTTTCAGCTCACCCAAGTGCCACAATTAGAACCCCTTGTTATTCCGGATTTAACGCGAGAAAGGTATTTTCAGGTTGGTGCTGGAGAGAGTGAGAGCTGTGTAGTGATACCACATAAATTTTGGCTCAGTGAAGTGATCTTTTTTCCCCCTTTTCAACAATTTTGTGAATCGTCTGTCCAATGTCAGGCAAGCCTGCATGAGATTTAAGGTGTTTGTGCTGATATTTTCTAGGGGTGGAATCAGTGGGCTTAAAGATAGGGTTTTAAAAATTAAATCAGTGGTCCAGGTTGATCTCAGATGTACACATCTCCATATTGTAATTATTAACTATATATTGGGGGGTGAATTTACCTGTACTGACAGGGAATACACCTGTACTGGGGTAATTATCACATTTTTAAGGAGAGTTAACGTTGTGTGCTAACATGGCTCTGCTTTCCTTCCTCATTTTTACTCCCAAACCGGTGGTAAAATAGGATTGCAAAGCTACAGATGCTGAGCTTGGGGCTGACTTGCAGTTTGGTTAAGCCCATGCCCAGGGCTTAACCAAAATTCTGGCTGTGGCATCTCTAGCAGCTCCAGGATGTCCCTTCCAGACCCATCCTTGGGGCAGCACTTTGGGAAGGAGTGTGTGCCCCCACTGACATGCATTTCTAGGACTCCCAGCAGCTCTTGGTCCACAGTGAGGGGTTTTGTGGTCATTTCCCACCAAACCCTTGGCCTCCAGCCATGCCAAAAATTGCCACACCAGTGGCACCTCAGTGAACTCACCCCTGCACTGTGGTTTGGTTTAATTACAGATGCTTCTGCTCGTTGCAGGCATGGATCCTAATTAGATGTAAGTGGCGAAGAAAGAGACAGTCAGAGCTGCTCTGAGCTGCTGCTGCTGCTTGAGAAATACAGCCCGAAATAAAAGAAATTGGGGTCAGCACCTGACTACACTTCTCTAATGCTGGTTGCTGATTAGCTCGTGTTTACATGAGTGGCTACAGCTCCTGCTTCGTGGGAGGTTGGCAGCTCCTCACCAGTGACAGGCAGCACCAAGTGCTGGGCAGTGGGCACTGCCTGATGGATTTGTCAATTCACAGGTTTTAATTGTCTGGAGGAGCTTCAGGACTCTTGGGAGTGGGAGAAATGTTGATGATTGCAACGTGCTCCCGTGTTACTACAACCCCACAAGAGAAGATGAGGCACAGCCAGGGGGAAACAGGAGTGGGAGCAGAGCCTAAATCAAGCAAACGGGTGCTTTGGGTGTTGTGTGTTGTTTCCAGAATGGTGGAAAGATGATTTTGATGCTCAGCTAATCCTAATTCCTTCATACAGCTCCACATGACCCAGCCCTGTGCGCTGCCAGCCCCAAACCCCGCTGTGGGCTGACCCCAGAGCATGGGAAGGGGGAATCCTGTCCCTCTGCTCTGCTCTGGTGAGATCCCACATGGAATCCAGCTCTGGGGTCCAACATCAGGGTGGAGCTGCTGGAGAGAGTCCAGAGGAGGCCCCAGAGCTGCTCCCAGGGCTGGATCCCTCTGCTCTGGAGCCAGGCTGGGAGAGCTGGGAATGTTCACCTGGAGAAGAGAA